>JAHTLZ010003305.1:5065763-5092109 GCA_023846285.1 Phrynocephalus versicolor
GCATGCCAGCCGTGCATGGGTGCTGAATGAAAATAAAAAACAAAAAACACCCCACGCTACAGCTGTATCGTGGGGCCAGGAAACCCAGAAGTTAAAAAAAACACAAAAAATAAAATAAAATAAATAAAAAAGGAGCACCGATCGGCTGTAGTGCGGGGCTTTTTTAAAGTTCTTTCAGCACCGACCACGCGGCCCCTGGGGCCCCGTCAGTGCTTGTTTTTTCCATTTTTTAAAGGTTTTAGGGTGCCAACCGGGCCACCCCTGGGGCTCGGTAGGCACTCCTTTTTATTTTTTATTTTTTATTTTATTTTTACTGTGTTTTTTTACTGCCGAGTGCCGCTAGAGCTGTAGCGCGCCATTGGTTCCCCCCTCCCCTGGTCACCATCCTTGATGGATCTCCAGACCAGCACCAGGTAGGAGACATCTCCGCCCCCTATTAACGAAACGAACCTAACCAAACCAATTTTTTGTGTTCGCTTTGTTTCGTTTTAAATTTAACCCTAGGGTCGTTATTCATTTCGTTATGTAACAAAATGAATAGCGAATAACAAAACGAACTAAAAGTTCATTTCATGCCCATCGCTACACGACAGGCAAAAATTCAATTGGCAGCACTCCTTTTTGACTTGAGGAACAGTTCTAAGGAGTATGTGCTTTCTTTTACCTGTTGAAAGTAGGACTTTCTTTTAAAGATGGCACTCCTACTTACCTAAAATGATCCAGGTATAAAACAGTACAAGACACAAGCACTTTTTGTAACGGTGTAGAATAGGGACTTTCTGCAAGTGCAGTTGTAGTAAGTTGTGCTTATCAAAATTTTGTCTTCTATGCACCTGTTAAAATTACATTGCATCTGGGCATTGTGTCTTATTATGTGTGTCTTAGTACATTATGTGATTTTCTGTATTGTGCTGTACATCTATTGAGCAGAGATTTAAAAGGATTATTATACTAAGAAATTGAGTTGCAAATGAACTTGATGCATTATGACGTGATTTTTTTCCCACTCTTATGATCTGTTAGATTCATTTACCAGGTTTTCATTCTTACTCTTCCTACAGCCTGAAAACTTGTTGTACTACAGCCAGGATGAAGAATCCAAAATCATGATTAGTGATTTCGGGCTCTCAAAAATGGAGGGCAAAGGCGATGTCATGTCCACCGCTTGTGGCACCCCAGGATATGTCGGTAAGTGCAAAAATCATTTCATGTGATGTTTCTGGCAGTGTAGTTGCTATGTACTCTTCTTGTCTTGAGCTCGGACAAGTGGTAATGGTAACGTCAGCCTATGGACATTTCATTGCAAAATGCTGGACTGAGTTCCCCACTCCTACCTAAGCCCTGGGAGTTTGGAGGGTGATGGTAACTCACCAACTCACATGCAGTCCAACAGGCCTAGTTCACTAAGGAAGGGTTTTGTTGTGTTTTTGATGAATTGGGGAGTCAGGCAGGCTATTCATGACTGAGGAGTTAGAGCAGGGGTGCCCAAACTTTTTTTAAGGAGGGCCAGATTTGGTGGCTGAGAATGTGTCAGGGGCTGGTTGCTCCCCAACCCTGCCACCCCACTGCAAGCCCCACCCACTTTCTTTTAAAAAACATGGGGTGAAGGAGGGGGAGGGAGAGGTTGGCCAGCCAGCCGTGGGCCACTCAGAATGGCCTGACGGGCCGGATTTGGGCCCTGGCCGGACTTTGGGCAGGCTTGAGTTAGAGCTTGCCCAACCGGTCAAAAGGTGTAAACATAGGGGCAGTGTCTAAGGCAGTTTCCGGGGGTGGGGGGGATCAAAGGACAAGGAAGAAGGATTTTTAAAATGACACTTTCCCACATGTTTTTGTGCTGATCCTTATTCTTAAACCGTCTCCTTAACAACTGGCTTTTTTTCAAAGCGCAGCAAAGCAAACACATTAATTTTATACACACATCTAATCTATCATCTAGTATGGCTTTCAGGCAGAGAAGATTTAAGCTGGAGTGGGATTTCCTGACTATTAAACTTAATTCCTCTTCTTTTTAAGCTTTCTCTTCTTTATTCAAAGGGACAGAATGCTGAAGCATCATGATTAGGAGACAAGTTTGCTTGAGGCCGGCATTTGCTTTTGGCTGGAAACAAGTAAATTGTATGTTATTTCTCTGTCCTCTTGGCAGGAAGCCATTTGGTTGGAGGCAAATATATACAGTCTATATATCTTATGTCACATTTTAAATTAATTACAAAGGCCAGTTTTTCTCCTTCCTTGTTTTACCATCTAACTCTAAAGGGAGTGATAGCAGCTATGATATATGAGATGCATTTATGTTGAAGTTTCTAGTTAGGCTTTCTCTACTGGTAGTAAATTCATTTTTAAAGGCCCTTTGTCTTTGAATTCATTTCTCTCCCCCCCCCCAAAAAAAACAGCAGGGATGGGCAGTCTTTTTTGAACAGAGGGATATGGTAAAAGTTGATGAATCCTTACAGTACATTCTTGGCAGGCAGCAGCAGAAGTTCGGAAAAGGCATAGAACAGAGAATTGGGGGTAGCAGTCAATGTCCCACAAACATCCACCCCCCGTTTTCCATAAAAAACAAAATCCAGGTAGCTAAGTCTTACTGTTGTCGTTGGTTTGTTTATGTAATGCTATCAGTGTGGACAATAGTTGGTGAAGAGACAGCACCCTGCCCTAAAAGTGTGCAATTTTAAACTCAACCAGGGGCAACAGAGAACGGGTAAGGACACATGTCCCCAGACAATGGACTGCGACTCTAACCAATATACTCAGTAGTGAAGAATCATGACAGTTGTAGCAATATCTGGAGGGCTACACTGTGCTCACTCCTGCAGTGGAGGGAGAGATGGGGAACTGAAGAGGAGTAAACAGGGTACGAATTATGAGTCATGCTTAGGCTGAATTTCAGAATGTAATGGGGAGTAATGGTCTAACATAGCAACAGTTATCCATGCCTTTGTTCCACCATGACTTGACTGCTGCAATGCAGTCTGTGTGGGATTGCCCTTGAAGTAAGTCTGGGATCTTCAAATGGCATAGTATGTGGCAACTAAGCTGCTAACCAATACACAGTATCATCATAAACCATGACACTGGAAGACCTGCAGTGGTTGACAATTGCTTATCAGGCCCAATTCAAAGTGCTGGTTTTAACGCTGAAAGCTCAAAATGGCTTGAGACCACATTATCTAAGGGACCCGTTGTCTCATAATGAACCTGTCTAGGTGGTCAGATTTTTGGGAGAAGTCTTTTTTCAAATCTCAACAGTTTCATGGGCCTGCCTTACAGGCATGTAGGAGAGACCTATTTCCCGTGTGGCTCCCAGAGCCTGGAATGAACTTCCTTCAGAACTGTGATCTGTTTCTACTGTGACTGATCTTGAGAAGGCTATAAAAACACATTTTTAAAGTAGCACATGATGTTTAACCTGACCTACTGTTGTTGTTTTTTAAACTCCACAGAATTTAATACACTTATAGCTGTTGTGAGTTTTTCAGGCTGCTTAGCCGTGTTCTGGAATTTGTTAAAATTGGGATTTTTTTGTTTTTGTTTTTATTCTATGAGGATTGCAACTGCCTTGAGCACTTCTCTCTAGTGAAAAGGCAGGGTATAAATTTTAAAAAAGCAAGCAAGAAACATAATAATGGAAAGAACCATGTGGCAAAAATCTAGAGGCAGAATAGCATGAAGCCAACGAGAGAGATATTAACAACGGTGGACAGAGTATTGAGTCCTTGCTCATAACCGTGGGAAGGGAAGGGTATGTATTCATACTGGGGAGGGGATTCTTTTTTAATATGTGGTTGTAGCATTCATGTGGTTCTAGAAACTTGACTATTTTTCTTGGTAATCTTGAAACAAGGGGAAGATTCATTATGAAGCACTCATAGTCTTCTCTAAGGATCATATTTATATTTGTTTTCTTGCTTGGTGAAAAAGAAGACTGGCTGTATTAAGCTGCATTTAGACATTGAATCTCTGAGATGGTTGAATGCCAAAAAAATCTCATTTTTAAATTCTTCATATTGCTTGCTTTTCTCTTTTAATTAATTGGGTATCATTAATAAGAAAGGTTTACTGTATATATTCGACTATAAGCCTAGTTCTTCAGCCCTAATTTTGGGCTGAAAAAGGGGGTCCTCAGCTTGTATGTGGGTCAATACTTTTAGCCACTGAGGCAAGTTTGGGTCAGTGGCTAAAAGTCATTTTAAACATTGTGCGCCACTTCTCCTGACCCCCCCCCCATGTTTAAAATGACTTTTTAAAATGTCATTGCAAAACAATGTTTAAAATGACTTTTAGCCACCAACTCAAGCACTTGCCTCGGTGGCTAAAAGTCATTTTAAACATCACACACACACACCGCTCACAAAAGAGGAGTTACCAGGCCCTGCTGCATTTCCCACCCTAGGCTTATACTTGAGTCAATAAATTTTCCCAGTTTGGGGGGTTTAAATTAGGGGTCCCGGCTTATACTGGGGTCGACTTACACTCGAGTATATACGGTATATCTCTAAAAAGTATATTTATTTATTTATTTATTTATTTATTTATTTATTTATTTATTTATTTAACTTCATAAGAGACTGATGGTCAGAATGTTTGGTTTTTATATTTCATAAAATAATCTCCAGCAACAAACATTGTGCTGTAAAGTTCTCCGTGCCCACCCCCTATGTTTAAAATACTTGGAGGACATGCAAGTTGTTTTGAGAATTGAATCAACCACCCCCAGAGCCTTCCAGGAGTAGCAGTTCAGTGTTTTTGTCCCACTTCCCCAATTTATTTATTTATTTATTTATTTATTTATTTATTTATTTATTATTTTATTTATTATTTTATTTTATTTTTATACTGCCCGTCTTCTGGGGGAACTCTGGGCGGTTTACAGTAGGATTAAAAACAGCAATACAGCACAGAATAAAAGTCAAATAAGACCAAGACAATAATGCGGGGAAACCCTCAGCAAGAGCCGTCAAAGGGGCGGGGGGGAGACAAACAAACAGTAAATGAAATTAAAGGTCGCCAAATGCCTCCCTATAAAGCATGGTTTTAAGCGCTTTTTGGAAGGCGGGCAGGGACTCTGCAAGGCGCAGCTCACTCGGAAGGTGGTTCCACAACGAGGGGCCCACCACAGAGAAGGCGCAGTTGCGTGTAAGCAACTTCCGTGCCTCCCTGGGTGTGGCCACTCAGAGTGAGAGCACGTGCTCAGTTGACCTTTGGGAGATACGCTCCGACAGGTATTAAGAAATTGATCCTGGGGGTGCTGATTTGTATTGAGGGGGCACAAAAATGGCTCTAGAGAAGTCATATAGAGTCAAGACACAATGTGATTTCCATCTCTGCTTTGAAACTATGCAGTTCAGGAGTTAGATGATAGACTCCCTGCTACTATACCAACCTGTCAGTGTATGAAGATTATCTCCAGGGCGTTATTAAGGTAATTTACTTTGGTGCTCCTGCGACAAAGCTGGTAGAAGGACAAACTATCCGTCTGGAGAACCATCCCCTATGCCCTTAAAAGGGGAAAGAAACAGAGAGATACAAGCTATGGGGAAAAGAAAAGAAGAGATGTTTTGGATGAGAAAGAAAAAAGAGAGAAAGAAAAGGCAGAAAAGGGGCTAATGGTGAGGGGTAGCACCCCAGAGAATAAGGCGGGAGAAAGAAAGGAAAAAGCATGAAATTTGAATCAATAGGAGGAGAGATACAAATGACGGAGAAAGCACGGGTAGGAGTACAGAAGTAGAAGCCAGAGAAGTAGACGCAAGGCAGGAGAAACTAATATTTTCTGAGAGTTGGGATTGGATACGGATGGAAAAATCCCTGGATCCACAAGTGGGAAAGACTGATGATTCCAAGGAAGGAAGTGGAAGAAATCAGTGTCCTCCTAGTAAGCCTTCCTACTGGAAGATGAGAAAGCAGAGAGAAAGGAGCAGGATAAATGTGCTATATTTACAAGAAAAGAAAAGACCATGCATCAAAATCGCCAGTCATTTAAAATAAAATAAGAAACTGGATTCAAAACAACCTCAAAAGTTATAAAACAAAACAAAGCAAAAACACACACAATGAAATGCAATGGAAAGGGTTATTTAAAAGTCCTACGTTAACAGAAAGGGATCCTTCCATGCTGACAAAAAGGACAGCAATGAAGGATCCCTCAATGGTCCCACCATTACTGAAAAAGATATGAGGAAGAGCCTGTGCCACATGTTTATACCGATTTTCAGCTTTATGGCCATAATCCTGTGTACAGTACCTTGGAATAAGCCCCACTGAACTCAGGGTAGACACATCTTACATTGTATATTATTCTGTGTCAGAAATACATTTTGTGTTCATTATTATTATGGAGAAATGTGAAGCGCTTTTCTGCATTATTCTGTTCTGTCTTTGGCTTGTTGCCCAGGTAACACAAGACAAGCACACTAAAATGACTTTGTTATTTATTCCATGTGATTATGCCCGTCACATGTTCTACTGCAGTATTATACCTGATGGAACAGTCATAGATTTTTCTCTGCACTTTTGTACATTAGGTGCTATTCCATCTCACAAGATCATATTTATAATCAACCATTTCCTAATGTCCCCAGATGTATAATTTTACTTCAAATTCCACAAAGTTAGTTTATATTCATACCACCGGTACTATCTATTATGCTCAGTATACAGCAGAATATATTTAGAATAATTGCACTGACATTAAACACAGCAAAAACCATCATTCATTTTACATCTAGAAAACCCAGTCACATGACAATGTATTTTGTGCTAGTGAAGTGTGAACTAGGTTGGGCCTTTGGGGAATCTGGTATCCTGTTGGGGGGTTACCATGTGCAAAACTCAAGTTGTAGAGTTGGTTGCAGCTCTTTGGCAAAATCCTCGATTAATATTAAATATTTAAATCAAAGATGAGATGATACATCACACACACACACACACACACACACACATATGCATACACCCCATTAGGTTATTACTCTCTTGTTCAAGCAAAATAAACTTCCACACAGAAAATAAATAACATTTCAGTCTTCTCTAATTATTATTAAATGCAGAGCTGTTTTGAATCAACAGAAACCAACAGTGGAGCTGGATCTTTTTTTAAAAATTACAATTCCAGAATATGGCAAATATTTATTTTAAATTGATTATTAATCTTTATTTTAAAATTTTATTTATTTTCTATACAATAAACACATATAAATATATATTGCTCATCACCTGTCTTGTTACTTAGGTCAATCACAATTATTTTACCAACATTGTAGCCCATTGTAATTCACAGTTCCTTTCTTATCTTAGAAGAACATGTTTTCATACTTTCATATTTATTTTTATTCTATTGATATTCTGTCTTTATTAGTATCTATTTTTATCTGATACAAAAGATAGAAATAACCAAATAAAATATTGCAATAATCTATCTGATCTTAGCAGTATACTCAGTCCTAACATTTTAATCATTCAATAAGCTAAGCTACTTAAAAAAAAACTTTTAACTAATTTAATATACCATATATACTTGAGTATAAGTCGACCCGAGTATAAGTCGAAGCCCCTAATTTAACCCCCCAAAACTGGGGAAATGTATTGACTCAAGTATAAGTCTAGGGTGGGAAATGCAGCAGGGCCTGGCAGCTCTTCCTTTGTGAGCTGGGGGGAGTGGTGTTTAAAATAACTTTTAGCCACTGATGAAAGTGCTTGGGTCAGTGGCTAAAAGTCATTTTAAACATTGTGTGCCACTCCCCTGTGATACAGAGGGGGGTCATGAGAAGCAGCATGCAATGTTTAAAATGACTTTTAGCCACAGATGACTTGCCTCAGTGGCTAAAAGTATTGACCCGAATATAAGCTGAGGGCCCCTTTTTTCAGCCCAAAATTAGGGCTGAAAAACTAGGCTTATATTTGAGTATATACCATATCCTTAACAAAACAAATTTACCTATTCTTCTAAGAGTTACATAATTTCAAAGGCCTTCTATAACTTGAGTTGGGCTTTGTGGGAAATTATAAAGGGGTTACATCTTGGTCTATAGATTTTCCTTTAAGCATAAAAGCTAACCTATATTTCAGGCTGGTCTTCATATTTCCATTATTCGTTTCCCAAATCATGATAATCATTTAATGGCTTTAAACAATCAAAATAAAGGAAACCAACTACTCTGTATGTGATCACTTCGTTAAATCAATAATCTGCTTCTGAATTTCCTCTTTTTCTGCTAAATTCATTGTCTTTGTGTGTTGTTTTTCCATCTTGTTTACCACTTTGCCATTGAAAAGTTCCAGGACCCCTCCCTCCTCTGCAACAACAACCCACAAGACAAATGTATTTATCTTCTTCCTCTCTGTACCTGGTTTTGGCCTATCCACGAATTCATCCTGCATGTCATCCTACTCATTTTCCTGAGACCCAACACTACCTTGCACTTCCTGTTCAACCTCAGTGCCATCAGAGGTTAAAAACCAACTCCAGACTGATTGCTAGTAGGCATGTCCTCTTTCACTGTAGCCAGAAGGGGGGCTTTGAAATACTTTGGAGTTTTCTCAAAGGAATCCTTCTGGTGCAATATGAGGCTGGCAATGGATTGGCCTGCCATGGGAACCATGGGCTCCTTGTCCAACATAGAAGCAGGAGGAGATGGCAACTCAGGATCAGATTATTAGTAGTTCTGTAGAAGCCTATTTGACAGTCACCTGGGTCATGATTTTTTGGCTGCAGGTGAAGTAGCTAGTCCTGTTTGTGTTACTGTTACTATTTTATTGTTGTTTAAAAGCTGTTATGCTGTCAAGTTTTTGCATTTGTCATCAGTTTATGTCCGTATTTCCTGTAGGTGATTTGATCCTTACTTTATTACATTACACCGCAAGGGTTCTTGAACTCATTGACTGTGACTATATTCCTTAAACAAATAAATAAGTTTGATAGAAGAATGCTCTTGGAGGACACCCCCTCAAATTAATTTGAATTGTTATTTCCATGCCCTTAGACATCTGCCTCTATTGCAACCGGGTTTTACTTGGAAATTATGGTTCACTGACAGAATTCATTAGTGCCATCTACTTGACAGTACTGCCAAGTTACAACTCCTGTGTACAGCGAGTCCATGCCTCATGGACACGAAGCCAGGTATAATCAGGGCATACAGCAGTCGTGCCGCTGCTATCATCCTTTCCCTTTAAAAAGTAAAAAGGATTGTAGATTTCTGACCTAAGCAGTTAACATTAGGTTATGTGTTTTTACTGGCAGTGCTGTGTCTGCCTGTACACCACTTATACGTAGCAACATAGGAAGTGGCCTTATACTGAACTTTTGGTATATTGCTCTGACTAATTCACTATAAAGTGTGATTCCTTATTCCTGATGTTGGATTGTGTTCATCCAGGGGATTTAATTCTCTGCTAGGGGTGCAGTGAACAGGATTTGATGCAGCCAAATGCAAAATAAAAAATAAAAAATAAAAATAAAAATAAAAAAATTCAAAGAGTTCTGATTATACTTATCTCTAATTTTTTTATTTGAACAATCACTTGGTTATTTTTACTTTTAATTTAGTTTGTACCTTTAAATGTGTTGTTATTGCTATGTTGAGATTTTATGCTGTAAACTGCCCAGTAGAGATGGGCACGACTCAAAAAAATGGTGTTTCGTTTGTAATTTGGTCGTTTAGGGGTCTGTTTCGGTTCGTTTTCATTTTTGTGAGGTTTTTTTGCAAAAAAAATTGTTTTCGTTTCATTGGGTAACGAAACGAGAAAACGAAAAAGAAAAATTGCTGTTTCGTTACCATTTAGCACAATTCAATGTATTTGCCGTAACGAAAACGAAGCGTCGACAAATTTTTTTGTGTTTCAGGTTGTTTTGTTTCATTTTGGAGTCAAAATTCATTTTTTGTTTCGTTACGTAACGAAACAAAAAACAAAAATGAAAAATTGCTCGTTTCATGCCCATCTCTACTGCCCAGAGTAGCCCTAGGGCTAGATGGGTGGTATAAAAATCTAATAAATAAATAAATAATATACTGCCCCATAGTGCTTAAAGAGGATGACACAAAATTTTCCAGGTAGTAGAAACCAGAGAAGATTGTGAAGAGCTCCAGAAGGATCACTCCAAGCTGGGGGAGTGGGCTGTGAAATGGCAAATGCATTTCAATGTAGGAAAATGTAAAGTAAAGCATATTGGGAGGGCCGGGAATCAAAACTTTATCAACTCATGGGCTCTGAGCTATCCATGACGGATCAGGAAAGAGATCTTGGTGTGTTGATGGACAGCTCAATGAAGGTGTCTACCCAGTGTGGCAGTAGTGAAGAAGGCCAATTCCATTCTACAGAATATTATCAAAAAGGGGATTTAAAATAAATCACCCAAAATTATAATGCCATTGTACAAAACAATAGTAAGGTTGCACCTGGAGTATTGTGTACAATTCTGGTCACCGCATCTCAAAAAAGACATAGTGGAACTGGAAAAGGTGCAGAGGAGAGCGACTAAAATGATTACTGGCCTGGGGGGGGCCTCCCTTATGAGGAAAGGCTAAAACATTTGGGGCTCTTTAGTCTGGGGGAAAAGGTGCCTGAGGGGGGATATGATTGAGACGTACAAAATAATGCAGGGCATGAGTAAAGTGGATAGAGGGACACTCTTCTCCCTCTCACAAAATACCAGAACTAGGGGACATCCACTCAAATTGAGGGCTGGGAGTGTGAGAACAGACAAAAGAAAATATTTTTTTACCCAACATGTTGTTAGTCTATGGAACTCGCTGCCATAGGATGTGGTGATAGCATCTGGTCTGGATGCCTTCAAAAAGGGGATTGGACAGATTCCTGGAGGAAAAGTCCATCACAGGTTACAAACCATGATGGTGATATGTAATCTCCAGGCTTAAAACTGAGGTACTTCAAGGGCCAGATGTAGGGGAGTGGTATCAGGAGACAGATATCTAGTCTTGTGTGCTCCCAGACACATTTGGTGGGGGCACTGTGAGATACAGAAAGCTGGCCTAGATGGACCTTTAGCCTGATCCAGCAGGGCTGTTCTTATGTTCTTATGTTAAGCACTCTCTGGGCGGTTTACAATTTATTTATGCAGCCTACACATTGCCCCTCCCTCCACAGCAAGCTGGATATTCATTTTACTGACCTCAGAAGGATAGAAGGCTGAGTCAACCATGAGCCCGCTACCTGGGATTGAACCGGAGGTTGTGTGCACAGTTACAGCTGCAGTACAGCTGTTTAACCACTGCAGCACTGCACCGCAAGGTCATACACATTCCAAAATGAGGATGCTGCAGTGTACACAGACTGAACAGCACAGTAATCTGTTTGCTTTCCTTTATCTGTTGCCTGGATTTTTTCAGAGTATGATGACAAATGGGTTATCACAACATGTCAGATGAAGAAGGGGTTACATTTTCTAGTGCTAAATTACTTGCCCTATGTGCACACACACCAGCCAATGTTTCAAGAACTCATCGAAGATGCTTAAACAGTGCCAGAGGCTTTTAACTTACCAAAAATATTGCAGGTGGGAGCCATGACAATGGGAAAGAGAGAGGCCTGGGCCAAGTGCAACATTTTAAAGCTGTTTTGGTGATCTCCTTGATGACCTTTGTGACAAGAAAAATCTGGGAGGGGGAGGGATCATGCCTCCTTCCTGGAAGCCTTGAGGTACAAGATCTCTCAACCCTCGAACCCACAAAAATCTTTTTAAAAAATCACAAAAATGAAGTCTGGACTTCCAGCCATATTCTCCCCCACCCACCCACACACACACACACACCTGTGCTTTCTAGAATCTAATTTTTAATCATTGTTGCTCAGGTTGCATCCACAAATGTGCTCCAGAGAATAAAATATTGTCCTCAGACCTCCTAAAATTGCACACCCTATCTTAGGGGAACTGAAAATATATCACAGTATTATGTAATGTCTTATTTACTTGCTTGCTTCTATGTACCCTCGTAACATTTATATTTGTAAAAGAGATTGAGGGGAAGTCATAAGATGTCATAAACCCCAGTTGTGTTCTCACATGGAAAGGGAGCTTGCGTATCTCCCATCTTTTTTAATAGAACTCCAAGAAGACCAAATGTATCTGCTTAGAATTAAAGTATTCTGAACCACAACGTTCCTTGCAGTATCAGTTAGGGCAACATGAAGGAGGCATTTATTTATTTATTTATTTGCAGTTGTTCAAGTGTTGAAATAAGTCCTCGTTGCCACTAGAAGCCAAGTTCTGGAACATCTGGCCATTGAAGCACAGCTTTGTTTCAGGAAGATCAGCCTGGAGTTCCTAGACTTCCGTTCCTCACTATAAAATGAAACAATCAAGTGTTCAAAAAGCATAAGGACAATAATATAAGCATCCGGATCCCTTTCATCCATTCTTGTGCTTTTTTATTTTTAAAAAAGAAAACTTCCATTGGTTCAGACAGAGAATAAAAATATGCATTGCGGAGAATGTTCCATTTCCCGCATAGACAAACCCACATTCTTGGGCCAACTACTCCTTTGGAATATAAACAGTCTTCTTCTTGATGGACAGATGCTTCCAACAGAGTTTCTATGTATAGCAACAATTACGGGTAACAGAGAGAAGGACAGGAAGAAATGGATCATGGGATACTGGGAATTCATCAGCATACACATCATCAGTCATTGAAAGGTAAACATAAGCTTGCTTCATGGATTTGGCCTGTGCAAGAGATAGGAACTGGCAGTAAATCCAAACCTAACTTTTGCCCATTGTTTTGTTTCTGTAGCACCTGCCCCAGAATTTCATGTATCTTAGGGAAGTGGGGAACCACTTATATAAACCACTAGTATAGGCATAGCTACTGTGGTGTGGGAATCAAAGTGTCATCTTATAATGCAATTTCGGTTTTCAAAACAATCTGAAGACAACTCCAGGGAATTGCTCCATTACACAGATGGATTCCAGATGATGGTTTTCAATATTTTATTCATTCAAAATGGCCCTATCAGGAATGCTAATTGATCAAACGGACAAAGTCACAATAATCTATTTTCTAGGGTTTGCATTTTTTCACTATAAATGTAATGTCAAAACCTATCATCTAAAGGGCTTCAAAGATCCTGGGTGATACTGTGCGGGTGATCACATCACATTCAAATTTCCCACTTTACAGCTTTATTAGACTTGGTGAGCATTGGCTGTTGGCATGCATTAATTATAATCCTCGATTAATGAATGCCAATGTTTAGCTGCCATGTTCTACAATTTTATCCAGCTTCCCTTGAAGAGGAATACAATGGCTTTTTATTTCAGTAGGATATTACTGAGCCTTGGATATAAATATTTTTAATTTTCTAATTCCAGAGCATTTGCCCTTTTTGTTCCAACAGGCAATTTCACTAAGTATCCTGAGGAGCTAAAATCCATCTGAAAATCCATTTAAGCCTACATACTGTAATAAGCAATAGTTGGCTATACAAATTTGTGCTTCTTTTGTTCCATCACATGTCTGGGCAGTATTAAAACTACCATATTGGTCAAGAAAATAGTTGGTCTGAATAGGCATATGTTTACTTATTTACTGTAGAATTTAAATAACAAACAGACAACTTCTGCTTTGTTATTGTCTTAGTAATCACAAGTGCTGGAAGCAAACTAAAACAGATACTGTATATACTATCTGCACCAAACACATACATATACACAGAGAGAGAGAGAGAGAGAGAGAGAGAGAGAGTAACCCCTTACAGGAACCCAGAGGTAGGAACATTTGGAACAGGCTGGTTCACAAGTGGACCCAAAAGTAGGATAAATGTTCATTTGATGATGTCCCCAGTTTTACAAAGGAACACACATTTGTACAGCCAGCCATTGTATGGAGGCTTAAATGGACTCTCTGTTGGATTTTGGCTCCTCAGGAAATGAGTGAAATTGCCTTTTGGAATGAAAGGCCAAATGCTCTGTAATTTGAAAATTAAAAATATTTATTTGATTGCCAACAAAAGGAGAAAACTAGTCCCCTCCCACAGTGGAGCAAAAAGTGGGATAAATGCCCATCTGACATCCCCAATTTTACAAAGCTATTTCCCAGTCTTGGTCTTTTCAAACGTGTGATATTTATTTTGTTTATTTATTTATTTATTTAGCTTGTATGCCACCCACTACCCAAAGGTCTCTGGGCAGCTCACAATCAAAGTAAACAATCCAGTTTTCTCCTTCCCTGAGGTCTGAGTAACATTAGCACAGATGGGCACCAACTCATGATTGTTCTACTGGTACTGCCGAAATGCCAAAGCTGTTTTAAGACAAATATATATTTATTGACCTAAATGGACTAGAGTTTTATCTGTGCTTGGGTCACTGTATTAATCAAAAGGATTTAAAGATATCATTAAAAGAAAATTAATTTCATTTCCTATCTCATTTTGATATTTTTATGGATGTGTGTCACAACTGTGTTATGCTAGATTAGTCTTAGTGATGTATGAGGAAGAAGGGATGTTTTCTTTGTCCATTCAGGTTTGTTTAAAATGATGTATAAATTTGAACTGCTCTGGGTGTGTTATTCACTCGGGATTAGTAGAATATGCCTGTTTGTTTCTTTTTTCACTGATTTCAGAGGCAAGCCTAGCCAATCTTCTAGTTCCCATAACTTTGAGGTTTTCTAGAAAACTAAATGAGATTTTTCAGATATATTACTATTCCTGTGAGACAACAGATTTGCCACATGTCAGAAGGATAATCTATTTTGAAACCAACAGACATGTATGAATAAAAATGCTAGTTATAGGATTGAAATTCTAGGTTCCACCAATGTAGCTGCTTAGAGATAGGCTTTTGGAATGGATGGGCCAGCTCACTGTCATCAGAATATGGAATATTTCTTGGTAATTGTGATAGAAATTATGCTCCTTTGAAGGGACAACAAAGCCTTGCACTCCCTGAATTTTGCTTTGTTTTGAAAAAGCTTGTTTGTCTAATATATTATTAAGACTCTAAAGACAGAAAGTGCTTGCCATGAATTAAAGGGGAAATATCATCACCATGTGCCTCATGCAAACCCACCTGAAGCTGCAAATTATAGTAGGAAAGTTTGTATAATTTGTAATGTGTGTTTCTTCTTAGTACTTAAACCTGTAATTGCTGATAAGGCAACTATTATAAATATTCAAACTGTAAGCCAACATTTTGCTTTGAAATTCAATAGCGGTTTTACATTAGAAAGGATTGGAGTCATGGGGCTTTAAAATCCAGTGCTAAGCATTTGCAAATGAAAGATGTAGAACAAAATAGCAGCTATTGTAAAATCCATCCATTCAAGCAAAACAATTATTAACAAACAATCGCCAAACCTACGTATTACAGCCTATTTAATAACCTTTGGATATAATAATATATTTACTACCCGTATTACATTTCTACACTGCATAGCAATATAAATGGAATGCTTAGAAGAAATCTACTCGGTTGTTCAAGGAATATCTCATTTTAACTATGAAACAAAGTACAGTAGTACATATCACATGTAGTACACATGTTAAATAAGTGAAATCATTATGTTTTCCTTTCTAGTGTGGTTTTCCTATTTTTCCTCCACTGAATATCTTGACTGCAGGTTTTACCCTTTGTGAGTGCCACCAGATCCACCTCGGGTGATGTGGTAATGCAAAGTCTCCAGTTTCCTAGACCCCAGGCTGTGAGAATAAACTTGACTTTAATCAAGGAACTAAGAGAAAGAGGAACACTGTCCTTAACTCCCTTTGGGAGCTTCCTGGGGGGTCGAGTTCCCTGCAGTGGTAGTGGTACTGGGGACTGCTCACCAACACCTTGACCTTTACCCTGTGGAATGACTCTGGGTTCCATGATTCCCCCTACTATTTCACATATGAAAGTGGCTGTCCAGAATTTTGCAATCTAGTACCACTAGTGCGCTGATGACATCCAACTCCATTTGGTTTTGAAGATTTTCCAGGAGGATTGTCTCTCATTTTAGGCCCCAGTATGTGGTCACCCTGCCTCCAACAATCCCCTGCTAATTTGAACCTTCCTTACTGTCTTAGTTGAAATAACCTTTCGCTCATTACGTGTTTTCTGTTTCATCATTTAAATAACCAATGCTACAAACAGCAGTATTCTTGAATGAACATCAAATCAGTAAGTAAAACATTTTCCTTGGCCTTCAGCAAATGTGTTCTCAATTCAGAAGACTGAAGTATCACCACTCCTGTCAGTGAGGTTGTTGCAAAGGGTTGGGAAAATGTTTTTCCACCTAGAGGGCAATGTTATCCACTTCCTAGATAATTCAGAAAGAGTTCCATGTTTTAAATACCAATGCACTCACAAGAAGCAAATGGTCAGGTTTAAGAAACAGTATACACCACTTCCATAGTTGTCAGATCAATAATCAGAATCTCATAAATTCTTGATACACAGCACTTGTAAGGAAATTTAAAGCCCCCTGCTCGCTGTGCAGATGTCATAGTTAGACAGATAAGCCAAAGAAAGATAAATGGTATGTGCTTATGAGCATTCTTGAGAATTACAAAATTTCTGATTCTTGGAATGTGTTTTACAATAGGCAACCCCTGAGAGGCTGGAAAATCATGGTTGCCGCCCCTGGATGTTTGGGGTGCCTCTCAGTTTTTCACCTTTCTCAGAAACCTTGGGAGAACCATTTGCTATTTTAAAATGCAACACATGCACCCTGACTAGTAAGAAATAGGAAGTGACAGGCTGGTCACTTACAGTTTCTTAAAAAAAAGCTACCTCTGGATTAAATGAGGTCTGAAGGCAAAATTACATTCAAATGGCATATTTCATCTCTTGTAGATTTCATGCTGAAATTGGGGTGAGTGGGTGATCACACCCTGGGGCCTGAGAGTGAGCGAAGATCCTCCTGGAAAATTCTGGACAGCCTGTTTCAGATTTTTCATGTATATGTCATGTATATTCCACAGTCTAATGGTCAAGGTGTTGAAAAGGAGTCCCCCAGCACCAGTACCATTCTCAAAGTAACACTACTCAAGCAAAAATCCCAGAAGCTGACTCCTTATTTCCATCAGTTAACCTCTTCTCATCAACTAAAGCAATTGCCAGGGCTATTTTCGACAAGTGTGAAGGGTAGTGAGCAAAAGAGGGTGACCTGTAGATCATCTTGACTGCTGCCATTGGCGTCAACATTCAGACTTTCCTTTGCTGCTGGCAGCGTGTGCATGATATTATGCAGGGCCATTTCCTGGCATTTTGAATCATGGTTACAGAAGCGCAATACAGTATCCCACAGTCATAAACCGGAGGTTTTTTTTGAAGAACTGGATATAGCCCCCATACCTTATGAACCCTGTTAGGGTCACCATATATGGGCTATGACTTGAAGGAGCACAACAACAGTAATAGTGTTAAGTGTCAGATTGTCTCGAAAGTACCGTGCCAGCATACAGGCAAACAGCGTTACCCACAGCAAATAACTGGGATGGATTTTTCACATTCCACTTCTTAGGCAATATTTTTTTTTTTGCTAAGCATTCATTCTTTTCACTGTTTTAGTGTAGTGTCATTAATACAGAATGGCAAGTAGCTAGCCCTATCTGTGACAACTGTGGCATTTCATTAATCAGTTTGCAAGGGGGTTGTGACAGCTGTCTCTCTCAGATCCCTTTGCAGGAGAGGCAGCGTATCAGAGTGACACACTGCACAAGATTCTTCTCTTTTTCCCAGAATCTTTCACTTGGCAGCATGCTGCTTTGGAGCTGTCAAAACTTCTTAGTGATCAATGTGAATTAAAGCTGTTGTGAAGCAATTCTTTTCCAAGTTTCCAAAAGTTCTGTGTTTGTTTTTCCCTTTGACGGGAATTTTATGGCCTTCCGTCAATCTCCTCCCCCCACTCCATGCCCTACTCTCCTTCATATTTTTATTTGCTGTCTTCTGATTTGACAGAGGCTGGTTAGGAATACGAATCACAGCTTAAAAATAAAAAAGCTCTTTAAAATTGTAACATTTCAACATTGTGAATGTGGGGATAATGCTAGCAAGGGAGCAATGAGAAATGGCTCATATATATTAGCAGGTGGATGTCAGCCCTCCCCTCATCCATCTGTTGGCTTTTTTTTCTCATGAACGTTTGGGGTGGGAAGGAAGGAGCAGAGCTATGAAAAGCTATGCTTTTAAAGACAACCTATTGAATTGGTTGTATTAGCTGGGACATTCCGATCATTGTAATTGTTAAAAAAACAACTAAAACTTCTAAGCTCTGAGAAGGACATAGTTTAGCTCTCTGTTCTGTCATTTTTACCCCTCCTCTATGGAAACAAGAGAAGTTACATTTTTTTCCTTCCTATTCTAGATTTTACTGTCACCAGTTTGAGAAGTCTGTGTAGGTTAATGTGTACTCCTCAGCATGTACTGTGAAAAGCTTGATGTTAGCTACTCCAAATGTTCTTGATGTTGTCTGTTTCTGGTTAGAAAATATTAATTGGACAGTGGTGCCTCTGACATGAACAAAGGAAGAAAAGGAAGAACCATCTGCAGTTATGTTTTTATACCTTTAATTTCACCAGCCATATTTGTAGCTGCCCATTTCAGCTTGCCTTTCACAAATGTTCAGTCCTTCTGTTTATTTCAGCGGTTTTCCTGTCCTCTACTGAAACCCTAGTCCAATGCTTTGAGTGATTAGAGAAAGGGCAATAGTTTGGTAGCACAAGGGACAATTTGTTTGAAGGGGGCCAGAGGTTTCAATCCATGAGAAAACTCTAGTCTAAAACCTTGGAGAGCAATGGCTCCCTCTTCCTTAAAATGATCCCAAGCTGTTTTTAAGAGAGAGACAATAAGACAAACAAGCTTGGTTAAACATCTAAGGTTAAAAGAGATGGAACACTTATCTTGCATTTAGAAGCAGAGCTCCTCTAAATTGTTAAAAGACATTTCTTTCATATGCTCTAAGACAGGGATCCTCAAACTATGGCCTATGGGCCAGATATGGCTTCCCAGGTCCCTAATTCCGGCCTGCGGAAGCAACTGCAGACCCCCACATATACACATTTCAGTACCAATTGCAGAAGCCCCCTCCCCCCAGCTTTAAGGCAGGGGCAATGGAGTAGGCAATGCAAACCCCGGCAGGCCTTTCTGCAACTCGGCGGGCACCACCAGTGGAGTAGTGGGGCAACCCCCCGCTAGGCCATGCTCACGTGGGCCTGTGAGCCAAGTGTGGCAGCACTGATTGTGGGCCAGGGATAGGGGAGAGCCAGCTAAATATGGGGTGCAAGCGGAAGGGGACAAAGCGGACCCAACCCAGGAGGGATCAGCATCGGGGTGGTCTCTCACCCCCCGCGCAGTGAGCACCAGGTAGAGGAGTACCCAGGAAGCCAGCAGTACCCAGGCAGGGGAGTGGAGTGTGGTGTGGGGGGGCGAAGCCTGCTGGGAGCCACCGCGTGGACCAGGAAGGCCCTCCAGGAACAGGGGGTGCTGTGGTTGGGGCTATGCAAACTCACCTCCCCTGCTGCCCACTCGCATGCTTGGTGCTGCAATCACTTGGTGCCACGGCTGCCTGCTGAGCCGGGAGAAGCCGTGCAGGTGGTCGGGGCTGCCGCGGCCATGGGAAAGAATGACAGGGGTGACAGAGCAGGCTGGGTAAGCCCTGCAGTCCTCTCTGAAGCTGGGCCTAGCAGGCCCTCGGGGAGAAGGGGAAGACACTGCAGGCAGGGTCAAATACCTCCCACTGCCCACAAGGCCGTATGGTGGTGCTGCCACTTGGTGCTGTTGATGCCCCCAAACCGCCGGAACTAGTATGTGGGCCTGCCTGGCCAAATGGGACAAAGCAGGTGGGGGACAGTGGGTAGGCCCTCTCCCTACCCCTCACCCAGGGCTGCAGGGCTGCTACTCCCACACCGGTGCCACGCTCATCACCAAGGGTGAGATCATCCAGGTGAGGGGGCAGGGGGATGGGGCACCCCAGAGGAAAGGGCGGCAAGATGGCTCCAGGGCTGCAGCTGCGCCACTGCCACCATCCCCGCTTGCCCCTACCCTCCCCCTCAGTTCCTTCGCCCCCAATGCTGCCCCTGCTTGCCCCAACCCTCCCTCCTCAGTTCCCTCACCCTTACCACCCCTGCCGCTCCCACTTGCCCCAACCCTCCCCCCTTGGTTTCCTCACCACCACCGCCACCTCTTGCCCGCAACCCTCCCCCTCAGTTGCCTTGCCCCCCCACTTGTTCCAATCCTCCCCTATCAGTTTCCTCGCCACCACCGCCACCTCTTGCCCCAACCCTCCCCCTCAGTTGCCTTGCCCCCCCACTTGCCCCAATCCTTCCCTCGGTTCCCTTGCCTCACCACCACTGCTGCCACCCGGCCCCCAACAGTTCTGAGGGACTTGAGGACCTCTCACCACCAGCTTTTGCAACTTAGCTTGCTTTGTCTTGTGATTGGCCATTGTGAGCAGGGCCACAACTACAGTCTTTGTCACCTGAGGCAAACATGGATGCTGCACACCCTGCAGGGGTGTATGAAATAGTACAAATACTATTTTGTCATTTGACAACTCCTCCCCCACCCTAGCACGACACCCTGGGCACATGCCTCCCCTACTCTGGCAGTTTTGACGACTAATTATGTACAAGATTTACAAAGATGTTACACAACTGTTACAAGAAAAAGCGCTGAATATATTCATATATATGGGGGAAAGTACTCTTGTGAAAAAGCAGAGTGAATGTCGGTAGTATATAGATCAGAATTCCTACAGTCTTAAAATTTGCCTCAAGCGTTCTTCTAATCTCTAGAAGTAATGGGGTTTGGAAAATGAATTGCTTCTATCTGGATTTACTGAATAACCTCATGTGGTATTTGAGCTGCTTGCTCTTGAAAACAATTGTCTCTTGAGTGCTCAGCTGGGAAATGAAGATTTGTTTGTTTATTTAGCATACTTGTATATTTACATTGTGATTCCTCATGCAGTAACAAGGCATTTCTTTCTATATGTGGAATGGATGGTATGATTTTTAGGAGACTCCTCCCTCTTAAGATAATATTCATCACATGAATAGAACAAGAAGAACACTTTGTATCCACACGTTGATTAGTGTAAGCTAGCTGAAATTTTGGGTCCTCCTCTTAGCTCTGTTTCTCTATTTCAATATTAGGTCCTGCTCTTAGCTCTATTTCTGATAAGAGATACCATGAGCGTGTTTTCCTCAGCTGCTCTCAGGAATTTACAGGCTTCAGTGATATGTTGAAGGGGAAGTCCTAGAATTTATGCAGCAAACCTCTGTCAGATTGTCATGGCTTCCCTTATGAGTTACAGTTTGGTAATAGAGCTGAAAACTCTCGTGTTGGGGTTAACCCACATGGACCTACATTTCCTAAGTTTCCTTGAGAAGAAGAAATGACTAATCAGCCATTTCAGATCCGAACAGTACTACATGCAGAAGTCACAGTAAGCTCTGGTTTCTTTAAACATAGTTTTTTTCTTAAGTACAAACTGCACAGAAAGTGTTGAAAAGCTTCTGCTCCCCCTATCCTGCTCATGTCTTTTCTTAGCATCTTTTTCTCAGGTGAGCAGCTGGAGAAACAAGTGATGGATGCAGGTTGGGCATCACAATAAGACATAGTTGTATCAACCCAGAGTTCACAAGCCAGTCACATGAGATTATAGCTTGTGATTAGTTACCAGATCATGGCCAGAATCCTATTGATGTTTATGTTAGGTTTGGCTATCTCACTGCAAACCTTTGTGGCTAACTGGCAAAGTGCTGGGGTGTACCCCAGTCACATGCCTGATCTTGTGCTGAACTGTGGAACCAGGATGTGTCCCATGGTTAGTTGCAATCAGTCATATGCAATTAACCGTGGCACGTTACACAACCGTACACAAACACTGATAGGATTCTGGACTGTGGCTTTTTAATAGAAGTTTGTTTGCAGAGCAAAAGAAACAAAATTTTAGAAAACCACGCCATGGCTTGTTATGACCCTATTGTGAATATGGTCTTAGTTGCTCCAAGACGTGTCCCTCAATTTCATTGTAAGTGTTGTCTATAGGTCTGTCGCTGAGGCATGTATATTGATGTTTCCTTATAACATGCCTTGTGCCTTCAGCAGCAATTGAATAGTGTGGAGGCAATATATATGAACTTAAGTGAGCAGTCTCTAAGTCCTCTGTTTGAACTGTGGTCACATTAATTGGATTTTGCCTCTTTTTCTGACACATACCCCATGTTCTTTATTACAGCTCCTGAAGTGCTCGCCCAGAAACCCTACAGCAAAGCAGTGGACTGTTGGTCCATTGGAGTTATTGCATATATTCTGTGAGTATTATCAGCTGACTTTGTTTTACTAATTCTATAGTTAATCTTTAACATCATCTCCTTGTCTTTCAATGACAACCCTGAGTGGGTGAATGACAGCAGAAATTCTAGCATTCCTAAGAGTTAACATATACATTTTTCCAAAGTGTCAATAACATTGAGGATCAGGACATGTTTTAGATGGACAATCAGCCAACCAGTAAGCCTATATAAAGATCACTTGTCAAAGTTTGACAGATCAGCTTTTCATATTACAACCTTACTTCAGATCACTTCTTATTGAATACATTTCTCTGTGTTTTCCCTATGTTTATATGTGAACTCATGGTTTGCATCACGTTAGTCCTTTTTCTTTCTGATTTAAATGCTGAATTATTGCCTGTGAACATTTTTGAGGTAAAAAGGGAGGTTTGGAGGCAAAAAATAACTTCCAGTGGCTGGCCCAGCTGTAACCATTTATTTTTTCCTATCTCCCCCCTCCTCCTCAGGTAAATAACAGTTTTGGTTCCAGTTCAATGTCAGTGCTTTAAGGCAGACAAACTGACTGCTAATCTGGTTTTATCAATTGTGGCCAAGTCTTTGCCTATTTTAAAATGCTGTCCAACATTGTTATGTTTGTTCAGCAACTGATTTTTATTTTCAAGTTTTAATTATGGCGAACTAATTATAATTGTTCATTTTCCTTGGATGTAGGCTGCCATAAAAGCCTGAATTGGCTAGCATGATATTTTTTAAACACATGAATGTAGTCCTTTAAGTGAATTGGGTAAAGAACAGTGGGAAAAGAACCTAATTCTGACCTATGTTTTCAAATGCATGATTGAATGTAGCATACATATATACAACCAAAAATTCAAAAAGTCTTAGAATGTGTTAAGGAATGCTGAATTTCCTTCAGTGCCAGCTCTTAGTGCTTCACTTTAATTGCATCCAGATCTCAGTGACTTTGTGATCAGAGTATTTGACTAGAAAACTATTTCTCTGTCCAAATCATTACTAATTTTAGCAACTTGAAACAGCTTGAAATTTCCTGTTATTCCACATGATACTTTTATTGTCTTCCATTTAAAGCAGCTAAATTATAAATCTCAGATTTTTGCATTCTGCTTTTCAAAATTAGTAAATACAAGGGCTTCTAATCCATCCATTCCTATTCTCTCCAAAGACGGAAATTGTTGGCTTTTGATCACAATCCAGAGAATACCTCAGCCAGCATAGCCAATATTCTGGATGTTGTTGAGAAAGGAACTTTCCATAAGGACCACCAACACTTCTCCACCAGCATGTCAGAACTGTGCAGAGAAAACGAAGCTCGCATCTGCTTCCCACATCTCCATACACTTCCCTGTCATCTCCTCAGTCAAAGAGCAGTAGCTAGTGCCTATGCTGGGAGGAGTGGACTTCCAGTCTATGCACCAGAGCCAGACTGAAAAGAATCAAGATCTGGCCTACAGGGGGTGTGTATCCTCCCAAGCCCCACTCCCTCCAAGTAAATGGGCAGAGTTAAAAGGGGTCCCAATATCTCTGATCACTGACTGGAGATAATGGAGTCACCCTGCCCTAATAATCAACCAATACCTTTAAAGGCTGGCTGAGTCATAGCTGGATTTCAGCTGTGGAGCAAATTTACTCCCAACCCCCAGGTCTCCCATGAGATGAAAGTCAGGTTTGCAGTTGAAACACAAAGCAGAAAGCAATACCCACCACTTTCGTGGAGGTGCTGGTGATGTTTTTGGGAAGGATTACCACACACCCTGGAAACATCCAGCTTACAGAGTGCTGGGAAGAAAGGTATCCAGCCTGCTACTTTGAAATGATTACCTACCTCCAGCCTATGAATGACTCCTGGCAGCTTAGAACAGATTGAAATCACAACATCCTAAAAATAATTTTATAACAAAATACTTGAAAAGGGTAACAAATGGCAAGACTAGACACAACTTTTCCTTTTGTTGTTGTTGTTTGGTAATACCCCAACACATTACACCTATTCAGGCAATGGATGAAGGAGATGTTCCTCAGACAGAAACAACTGTCTTCTTTGAGTTTAGCTTTGCACAGGCAGAAAGCTGAGAGGTAGAGGGCAGGCCTTGCACTAACTTTCTATCACATGTTTACTCTAACCCCTTTTGTAGAATGTCTGGAGATGTGTATTCCATTGAAATCATCGGAAAGAGACCTTTTAGGCCCTGTAAGAATGTTCCACCTATGGAAGATGAGATCTAATCCTCAGTAAGGCCAAAAGTGCTGTTCAGCCCCACGGCCAACAGATGGCGCTAGGGGAAAAACAGGGCTGACAACGCTGGGGGGAAGGAGACATTTTTTTTAAAAAAGCACCAACCAGCCCCAGGACGAGCTGGTCGGGGTTGGGGGGGAAGCAGAAAACCAGATCATATGCGAGCTCCCACGGACTTCTGGCTCGCATTTTTTACCGGAGCAAAAAATTTCCAACTTCTCTAGTAGGTCATGGAAAACTCACTAAAGGGGGCTTAACCATTTTTTTTAAAAAGCCTGGTGGCCGTGGGGACAATATTTTTGGAAAAGCTTTATCTTGAAATTTAATCAGCATTTTAAAGGACATGTGATAGAGCCCTTAGTTAACAGGTTTACAAAAATGTTAGAGATAATAGCTCAATTAAGGATTTAAGGCGGTGAACATACATGATGATGCTGATGATGGTGATGATGATGATGATGATCTCAAGTATGTAACTGGCTAAAATAACCCATTGCTTCCTTTTACACATCTTTCTGCTGCTATTAGCTAATAACTTCTGGAGAGCTCAGTGGCTTAAGTCTCTGGCTGCGGAGCCAGAGGTCAGCAGCTCAATCCCCCACTGTGCCTCCTTGCAGTGGGGGGTTGGATTCAGTGACCCATAGGGTCCCTTCCAGCTCTGCATTTCAAAGGATCTCTTAAAGACAGCAGTGATGTAGTACAATGTTAAAAAATATTCTAATTTCTTATGAGGAAAGCCCACCTAGGATGCTGATAAACAATGGAGTCCCTAGAAAAAGACTGCCATGGCAAGTATTGTTGAAACAAGCCTTACACAAAATAAGCTGCATGATATTTGCAGGAACAATGGTGTGTAGGCAGAGAGGCTGAGGAGGGGAAAGGGTCTAGGAGATGGAAATAGACCTCCAGGAAGTTGTCATATCTGGAAGAAAGGAAGGACAGAGCCAGTGGCAGTCCGAGGGAAAGGATAAATTAATGGGACACTGAGTAGTAACAAAGATGAAGAAGACAAGAGTGGTGAGGAAGTGAAGGAATAATCAGAAAATGTTCTGGCCTAGAGCCCCAAGATAGGAAAGGTCATGCACAATGGATGTAAAAAACAAGAAACAAGGGGAAGGTGGAACAATGAGAGGAAAAATGTAAAAGGGCCAAGGCCATTGATTAAAAATAGCAGAATTTGTTGCACCATTTTTCATATCTACCTCCCTGGATAGACCAGCCAATATGACTTTTTCTTCCACTACACAGAAGATCTAGCTGGAGCCAGAGGAGGCTGCCTGCCAGTGCAATCACTGCAAGTTATGCCATTGCCAAAGAGCCTCCCAAGCCATGCCAAACAATGGTGCCACCTCAAGCTATTTAACTAGGCAGTGAGAGAGCAGAAAACTGCAGAGGGTGGTTGGAGAACTTTTCTGATTGTTCTGTTGGATGGCTTTTCTGATTTTACAAGATATACAGTAACTAGTTGCTAGATCAGTGGTGTGCAATGTCACATGCGACTTTGAGAGCGGTCACATGTGGCCCATAGTATGTGTATTTTGTTTGTTTTTAATTTTGTTTCATTTACAATTTCATGCCAACCCCACTCTTCTTCCCACAATGAAGCACATACTGCAGCTTCTAGAAGGCTGTATTAAAAGGCAAATCACCTGTTAAATATCATGGGCCCCATGAACTGTTTAACACAAAAAAAAAAATTCAAAATCAGAAAGAGGCACATACAGTGGTACTTTGTATAACGTAATTAATTCGTTCCAAATCAAATTACGTTATACAAGTTTTCCGTTATACAAATTCTAATTTCCCATAGGAATGCATTGAAACTGGATTTAATCCGTTCCAATGCATTCCAATGC
>JAHTLZ010003305.1:5096518-5152779 GCA_023846285.1 Phrynocephalus versicolor
TATTATTATTATTATTATTATTATTATTATTATTATTATTATTATTAACCACACAGCTAACTACGCTGGATTTTGTTGTTGTTGTTGTTGTTGTTGTTAAACCATCATTAGGGAGTGATGGCACTTTTCTTAAAAATTGTATCTCATGCTTAAAGATTGTGATGAGGCAAGTATTTCATACTAAATGATCATGAATAGTGTATCTAGAAGTTTCAAGGTGGGGGCACGTAACATTGATAGCGAGATTTATGAAGGAAAGGGAGGCTGAATTCTAGAGTTATTATAGCCATCATGGGAATTGTTCTGAGAACCAGACTTGCCCCTAGATAAATACCTTTCAGGTGGCATAGTAAGCAGATGGCAACTTGTCTGTTATTTAATTTCATTTCATTTCCAAAGATCCCATTAGTGAAAAAAATGATAAGGAACTCTATAGATTCAGGAGCGCTTTTTAAGCATCCCTTTTTATAACCTTATAAATAAATATATGAGACCAGACTGTGCAGCTTATGACTATTAAGGCAAGCATAGCTCATTGGTATTAGATGAAGGTCTGCATGGGTCTTGTCTGTCCTACTCTATACCCTCTTTTCTGTGTCCTCTGATGGCGGCAAAAATAGGACTCTAAGTGGGCCACAAGGTTTATAGGCTCCATAGACCTCTTCAGACTTCAAAGGTAAGTGTGAAAAACTGAAGATATTCTTTGGTTGCTTATTCTTCTGTGACTTAAACTGTATTTCTTCTTTCTTTCTTTCTTTTTTAGGCTTTGTGGGTATCCCCCTTTCTATGATGAAAACGACTCCAAGCTTTTTGAGCAAATTCTCAAGGCAGAGTATGAATTTGACTCTCCATATTGGGATGATATCTCTGACTCCGGTAAGGGACAACTCAAATAGTATTATGTATATTTCTATATTAGGGGTGGGCAGCCACCAAGGGTCACAATAAATTAGTCCCACCACTTTCACATGTTCCTGGAACTCAACAGGGCACGCCTGTCCATTCTTCAAGACTGGAATGAACAAATTTTTAAGCTGATACTTTTTCTGGTAGGGGGTGTTGGGGTTCTATACCAAGGCCACAGCAGCCCCCATTTTGCCTGCCTCTCTCATCTTCCACGCTCCTACCACTAACACTTCTACATCTTCTTGCTTGCATTTTGGAACTTCTTATGCTACATTTCCCCTCCAGCTTCCACATTTAAAGACGTCACAGTAGGCGGGATAATATATTGTAATCAATGTTGTGTGTATATGTGGGATCTGCCGGTCTAGCATGTGGACCATCTTCAAAGTGTGGTCAAGGTCAGGACTTCAAGGTCTGTCATTGTCAAATCGAGGTACGAATGCCTCTGATAACAAATAATTTGGAGAGCGAATGGAAATATCTGGTTATAGGGCTGCCTTGGATAATGAATGTTGCCTACGGGATGGCTTGGACAACAAATGTTGCTTAATGCCTTGCACAAAAAAGTGTACCCAGGATGCATTGCACCCCCATGATTTGTGGAGGGGTGGGAGGAGTTAGAGGGTTTTTTCCCCATGGTGTTTTGGAGCCATTCTGGGCATTTTGTGCTGAGGGATTTAGACCTTTCAAACTTAGAAAGGTAAGGAACTAGCTTTTATTAGTCTTTGCACTGCTTTTCTTTGCATTTTTGGCAGGATCGGGCTGGGGTAGTCTTGCTGGTTTCTTTTCTCCATGTTTGCAGTCTTTTCCATTACTCTGCAGGCAAGAACGGGCTGGAATTCTCTTGCTGCTTGTGTTTGTGTATGTTTGCATTTTTCCCCATTGCACTTTGGGCAGGAACAGGCTGGGGTAGTCTTGCTGGTTTCACTTCTCCATGTGTGCATTTTTTTCTGTTGCTCTGCAGGCAAGAACGGGCTGGAATTCTCTTGCTGCTTGTGTTTGTGTATGTTTGCATTTTTCCCCATTGCATTTTTAGCGGGAAAAGGCTGGGGTACTCTTGCTGGTTTCTTTTGTCCATGTTTGCATTGCTCTGGAGGGGAGTTGTTCCAGTACTGTATGCCTTTAATGTGCACTTTATTAAGGGGTCTAAAAAAACCCAGCTTTTTTGCCTTTTTCGGACCTCTGGAATGGATTAATCGGTATCCCATTCATTTAAATGGGAAACCACTTTTCGGATAATGAATTTTTCAGATAATGAATTGCCTTGGAGAACGAATTAAATTCATTATCAAAGGTACCGCTGTACTTTATATAATATCATTTACTTGATTACCCTTTTACTAGTACAATACTGCATTAGATCACGCTTATGTTAATCTACCATAAAAACTTAGTATTTCATTTTAATGTTTCCTTTGGGATAATGTTAATTTTTTTCAAAGAATCAAATGTGTGTGCGTGTTTAGATTAGTACAAACCTTAAATATTTCTGAGATATTTTGTTGTATCAAACATCAACTATATTTCCCACCCACTCTTTCTCTCAAAACAGCTAAAGATTTTATTCGGAATTTGATGGAAAAAGACCCCAATAAACGATATACATGTGAGCAAGCAGCGCGGCATCCATGGTAAGCACTTATTTGCTCACTCTAAGGCAGAAACTTGTCCACCCAAAGCACCCGACAACAAAACACAAGAAAAGCAATATAGTATATCTGGTCTAATGCAGTGAGGAGTACACAGAGCTCTACATTGGAGAAACTAATCAGACACTAAATAGGAGTATGGCCCAGCACAGGAGGGGCAACAGTTCTGAACCAGAATCAGTGGTCTACCTTCGTTTGAAGGACAAAGGTCACTCATTCAAAGACAAGGATGCACACATATTCGACAGAGGGTAGGTGATTCAAGAGAGGAGTCATGGAAGCCATTCATGTTTGTATACAAAATCCCTGTCTCAACAGGGATAGGGGACTTAGACACAATATGTCTCTCATTTATCATACTGATCTTTCATTGCTCCCCAAACAAATCAGAACCACTTCATTCCACCACCAGGAAGGCCACTGTTAACAACACATTCTTACTGTGTGTTGGGAAGGGATGCATAGGTGTGACTTTCACACACCCCAGGCCATTGTCCACTTAACGAGCCCATTCAGACCAAAGTGCAATGAAAACAAAGTGAATTATAAATTGGAAGCCTCCCACTAACTTTTCTCAGACTGAAGAATCTACTTGGATGAGTTGCGAAACATTATGATCCCACAAGAAGAGAAGTCCAGTTGCCATAACTTAACTCCTAGATACCCTCACCTGGATGACTGAGAATCTATATAGACTCTTCACAAACCATACATATGCTGTAACAGTTGTGCATACTTTTGTACATTGCATGTATATTAAGAAAGTTTGATCTTCAGATATGCACATCAGGGTTGGATATGTATAGGTAAGGTGCATTGGCCTGGAATATATTTAAATATATCTACTTGTGCACTATTCCAATATTCTAGCAAGCAGACAACTGAAGGTAAAGCATGGATATACAAGTGGGTATCACAACTATTCCCATATGTGTGTGTAAAATAATTTATAAAGGGCATACCATATCCCAAAGTATTTCAAAAGCATGAATTATAAAATATATGCTAAAATATAATTATTCCCACATGTGTTAAAGGCCTACATGACTGTGTGTAACATAAATCCTATATAGCACATACCATATTGAAAAGTATTTCAAAGTATCTAATCCAAAGTATACCAATATATACAATGATACAAATTATTATCAGTTAGATAGGTGATAGATATGAGACTGGGGCAGAATGACGCAGATTTTTCTTAATTTTTTTACCTCTTTATGGCAAAAAAATGTTGATTTAATACATTAATTGTTGTGCTAGATGGGCTCACAGACCTGTTTATCACAGTAGCCAAGCAGATACTTATAGGCAATGTGATGCCTATAATGTGTGATGGCAATGCTCTTGATTGATTGTTTGATTGATTGATTGATTGATTTCTTGTGCTGCTATTGTCCTTCAAACAGCCAACATTTGGCTTTCTACCCAGACAAGTTGCTCCAGCTTCCCCTTCAATTGGGGGGGGGGGTGTTGCCAACATAAGTCCTGTTGGTGATCAAAAAGGCAATGTAAACAGTAAATGCTTCTATAAATAAGACAAGCAAGCAGTATTTTAGGACCTGAGCTTGGGAGTTTAATCCCCGCTGCACCTCCTTGACAGGGGCTAGACTCAATGATTCATAGAGTCTCTTCCAGTCCTACAGTTCTAAGAGTCAAGATTATATCACTTTGAAGTATCCCTGAATTCCACCCAGAACCATTTCTTAAAAAGAGAGAGAGAGAAAGATTTGGAAAACTTTCAACCATTGGTTAAAAACAGAGAGAGGAGGGGAAATGATGTGTATTTGAATGACATCATTTAATCATGGGTCTCAGGAAATTAAATAAGTTATAAAACTGATATTTCAAACACAGACCACATTATCATTATGTGCCTCCTGACAGAAAAGTAGGTCACCTTTTAAATATTTTTGAAGGGAAAATATTTTTTATCCAACATACACACAATGTGCAAAGCTGACTACTGGCTTGGAAGATCAGTTATGTTAGTTACAGGAATAAAATAAGAAACAAAGAAAATGTGGCCAAGTTGACACACACTTTGAAGTCTTCATAAAATACAGCAAGCTTTTTTCTCTCATTTAACTCGGTCGTCTCCTTACCAGCATTTTTTTTATTGTTCCTGGAGGCCTAACCACATTTTTCTCCCAATATTTTAGTTAAGGCTAGGGTGAAAACATGACCATTTGTTGCCAAGATGGGTTTTTTCATTATTATAGCTTTTTTGTATAATTCCTGCTCCCCCCAAACAGTGGTCTTAATACATAGATAGTTGGCTGTGCCAAGTGTCAGGGTGAAATTAATTCCATATGTTGGCTCAAGTCCCACCAATGTGAATGAAACCTACTTTCAGGTAAAGGTGCTCAAAGTTACAAATGTCATGTCTAGGACATCACCACTTCATTGGGATGTTATGAACTTGCCATTCTCTATCTTTGCTCAGAATTTGGGGTTGGGGGTTGGGTGGAAAACCAAACCCTCCAAGCCAGCATAATCAGATTCATCTGTAATCGATGATTGATGATAATGATGTTGTTAACTTTCCAAGCTCTGACCAGATTCACTAATATGTCTATTCCATTGCTTTCACCTGGAAGACATCAGAAAACTACTTAATCCTGATTCTTATTTCCACTATAATTTCTTTCTGCTGACTTAAATCTGAGGGGGAAGAGGAGGATAGGAAAGGGCAACTATTTAGTACTATATTTTGCTACCTCCAATAGCTCCTTCTTCACTTAACTTCTTGTTTGTAAAGTATTAGCAGCTTTGGTTAACACTAGAAGATCTCTTCTTTAAGGGTTTCCTGATTTCCTATGGTCTGTTTATAATGCATTTGACATCGATGTTTGGTGAAACAGATACTTATATGATAAGAGTATTGAACATTTTTTTATCTTTCTACATCTGGGTTAGTAAATGGCCATCTACCTTAAATAAGAACTCTTCCAGATAGAGAAGTACCTGTGAAAGGTTTCTGTACTGTTGGTTTTAGTACTTTTTCTGCCATCAAAGACTGATCCTGTGTCTTCTGGGGCTTTTTCTCTACTTTTCTGTACTTTTTCTGCTGAAAGTACAGTTTACTTTGTCTCAGGGATTTGTTTCAAGAGGGTGAGTGTAGCACAAATATGCTTTCTACATCATTGGCCTCCAGTCGGAAACTTTACTTAAATATTGCAAGGTATTTCTACAATATTTATTTATTTTTTAAGGAAGGAAGGAACAGATTAATTACATGGAATCAGAGGGGGAAAGTATAAATTCATTGAATTTGAGAAGTATAAATTTGAGAAGTATAAATTCATTGAATTTGAGACCGATGAAGCTGTTTGGATGAACAGTAAAACGTTTCTATCTCTCTCAAAAAAAGAAGTCCAGTAGCCATGACTCAACTCCCAGTTAAACGCACCTGGATGACTGAGAATCTTCACAGACGTATTGCTATGCAATTTGGGGCAGATGCCCTGAAGTTGGTGCGAGAATATGAAAGAACAGCAAGAAAAGTAGCAGACTACAAGAACCACTTACGTTTCAACTTGAGATGCAGACAACAAAGTCTCACCCCAACAAGCCTCCACCTACAATCGACAGTAAGAAGCCATCGGGCTAACAATATCCTCCAGAGAGCTCAAGAACAACTTCTCAATGAGAAGACCGATGAAGCTGTTTGGATGAACAGCGAAACGTTTCTATCTCTCAAAAAAAGAAGTCCAGTAGCCATGACTCAACTCCCAGTTATAAATTCATTGAAAAACACATCAGGATTGAATACAGGAGCAAACCAAGATCAAATTTAATCTCTTTCATAGTTCCACTAATTGTTGCAATGGAAGGGCCCTTAGTATTAAATCTGCATCCTCTCACATATATTTGGAGGGGGGGTGTATATTGCTCTGTGAAAAAGATGACTTAGAGAAGAACATGTTTCCCATACAATCCTATTTAGTGTGAAATGGTCCCCGGGGGAGAAGCAGTGATGTTTATAACATAAGTTTAAACATTCACATAACCTGTTGTAGAACTTTGTTTATTTTGGTAGTTCTTTGGAACTGGACATATATATGTCCTAGCAGTGATGTCCCTGCTGCAATATCCATTACCCATGTTTTATGTTTCATATCATCCCAAGAATGATTCCAATGAGACTTTGGCCAGCAGAAAGCCCCTAGGAATTTCTTCGGATGATTTAGGCGGTAAAAACAGAGCAGTGTTTCCCAATAGCAGGGGAGGCTTTACGCACAGTTATGTTTGTAATATCCTGTCTTATACACATTGCCCATAGCCCACAATCCATAACCATCCTGAAAACATTTAGGCATCCCAGACAAGCATCAGCATGCTGTCCATCCAGTGAATACAGAAACCTCCTCTGTGGCCAATTCACTCTATCGGAATTGCCAGGTGAGGTGACAATTATTGTCACTTGTTTTGTGCACATCTCCCCACTAATAGCTGTAGCAGAGACCTATTTTCATCCTCTTTTAATCCTGAAGTTGTCATCTGGACAGGCAGGTTGGTTAAGGTCAGTGACCCAGCAAAAAAGAAGATTCTGGTCACAGACCATAAGGCAATCCCAGCAACCTTGTTCTGCTTATGGCATCAGTTTCGTTTTTATAAAGACATTTATTATATTCTAGGTTCCACACATGTGTGGCATATGTGCAAAGAGGTTTACAAGGGATGTAAAATATTAATAGAAGGATCTCATGGATATTTCATTAGAACATACACACAGTACATTTGTTTTGTTTTCTCTGAGATAAGTAGACACAGGATTACACTTACTCCTAATCATATGTTGTTGTTGTTGCTGCTGCTGCTGCTGCTGCTGCTGCTGCTGCTGTTGCTGTTGCTGCTGCTGTTGTTGTCATTTTGTGTCATCAAGTCAGAACCAGGCTTTCAAGGCTAGTCAGATATTTAAGGAATTGTTTTATCAGTGAGTTTCCACGGCTGAGTGGGGATTTGAACTCCTGAGTCCTAGTACTTCAATTGATGCCCTACATACTCAGCACCATTTCAACTGGGGAATAATTCCTGTTTAACACGGAGAAAATGAATTCCACAGAAACTTACATAAATGCCACACAGTGCTGAACCAGCTTGCTGCAGGAATAAGCTCCACTGCTTTTGTGAAACAGAATAAAATATTGTTGGGGGTGGGGGAATCAAACTAAAAAGATCAGAGGCTAGAATCACCTAACATCTTATATATCTTTCACCTGAAACTATTTATCTTTCACTAAATGGAAAGGTTTCAGGATTCGGAAACAACTAGCAACTAACATTAAATTTGAACCAAAACAATCTATGGGAAGAACAGAAGGAAAACAGAAAATTCTTGCCAATTCTTTTTCCCCCCCTCCTTCTCCTGTTCTCCTGCCCATTGATCCATCTTGCTAGGGGTTTTCCGTATTTTTTTGTACTGCATTGCTACTTTTTTTTAAAACTTGTAAACCACCCAGAGTTCCAGATTGGAAGATAGGCGGTATAAAAATGAAGCGAATAAATAAATAATAAATAATGACTTTATAGGTGTACGATGCTACAGGGATTGCAGTGGGAGCTCACTCCTCATGCACCTTGTCCCAGGCTATGACAAAGAGATAGATAAACCTCTGACAGCAATACTGTGAGTTACATTAGTCTATTGACTGGCAGCATGCTCCCCCATCTTTCTCATTCCAATTTCCAGCTATTTTCCCCAGGTTTTAATGTGTATATTTCAAATTTCATTGATCTAGACTAGAGTGTCAGAACAAATAAGGCCTCAATCTGTCTATTTGCATGCATGGTATCATGGATACCATGCATGCTGGAATGTAGTAAGAGGACATTCTGTTCAGGCTGGGTCATCTTGCACAGCCTATGCTTCTCTGGTAAGACAGCAAATGTCTGTTGCTAGTTTTGATTAAAAGCTATGCATGGTTAAGTTCCCTGCTGTGCTAAAAGAGCATCTCCAACACAAAGACCCCTTGAGTGGTGACAGCTGTCAGCCTTGACAGCTTTAAGAAAGGATTGGACAAGTTCACGGAGAACAAGGGTATCAATGGCTATCATTATGGATGCCTAGGGACAACCTCTGGGTTGGAGAGATAGGCAGGATATCTCTCAATGCCATTTGTGGAGAATCGTAAGCAGGTGAAGACATCTGCTTGGGAATACCTGGAAGCAAATGGTGAACCACTGTGTGAGACAGAATGCTGGACTGGATGGGCTGTGGCCTGTTCCATGGAGGCTGTTCCTATGTTCTTATGAGTGGTTTTGGAAATGAATGTATGTCTTGATGCAGGAAGATGAATAGCAAGCCAGCCAGTTGAATTTCAACAACCTGAATTTCAAGAAGCGCCTTGAAATCTATATTCTTGCCAGAGTTCCTATACCTTTAACAGAAAGCCAGCTGGAATAAAATGAACGAGTAGAGACTTTCCCAAGTTTAGAAATGGAGATGGGAATGCCTTTATTTCCCAGATTTTCAATCCAGCAGGAAGCACTGGTTCCACTTCTTATGAAAGGAAAGGAAAACAGCACGCAAATAAGTTTTAGACATAGCATTGGGGTGGGGTGGGGTAGGAAGGGAGAGCGCCTTGAATTCCAATCCAAAATGAAGTATGGATATCTGCTAGAGATGGGCACAAAATGGAAAGTTAATGTTTCATTTGGTTTGGTTTGGTTTGGTTACTCACTGTGTTTCATTTTGTTTCATTACTAAATGACTTTTTATTGAATTTTAGTAATGAAACTAAAAGAGTAGCAAAACAATTTGGAAGCTGCCACCACCCAGGTGAGGTTTTATTTTTGACAGGTCAGGCTGTTTCCAGTGGAGACAGCCCAACCTGTCAAAAAAACCTACCTGGGTGGTGGCAGCTTCCAAATCGTTCTGACCTGTCAAACCCAGCTGGGAGACAGGCGGCAAGGCAGAACAGAGCAAACAGCACTCCATTTGAATTTAACCGCTGCTTGCTCCATTCTCCCTTGCCACCCTGCTTCACAGCTGAGGCTTTTTGACAGGCTGGGGTGTGGGGAGGGGGCCACTTTCCCTTCCCACCCCATCTGGTAAAAAGCCCCAACTGGGAGGTGGGGAGGGGTGAAAGACAGAAAGAAGCAGACAGCAGGAAAAAAAGGCTTTGTTCTAGCTTTTGTCCCTCCTCTGCCTCCTAGATGGGGCTTTTTGATAGGTTGGGGCAGGGGGCGCCCCTGTTTCGACGGACCTCCCTGTAAAAAAAAAAACCAGCTGGGAGGTGTCGGAAGACCAGGGGATTCCCTGCTGCTGCGGGCCCTGAGCTCACAGCAGCAGGGAACCCCCTGGTCTTCCCTGAAACAGCAGGGGTCTGAGAGGGGAACACTGATGTCACACTACCCTCTTAGTCCCCTGCTGTGGGATTTCCTTACTGGACAGAGAAGCTGCTCCTGCTCTGTCAGGGAAGGGAATCCCACAGCAGGGGACTGAAAGGGTAGTGCTCACGTGAGCACTGCCCTCTCAGCCCCCTGCTGTGGGATTCCACACCAGTAAATTCAAACAGGGCTGCCAGAACTGCCCCGCCTCCCAGCTGTTTTTTTTTTTTTTTTGACAGCTTGAGCTGTCAAAAATTAGCTGGGTGGCGATGGTGAGAACCAAGCAGGGAAACAACCATGGGATCGCAGCCCCTTGCCTGAAGTGAGGTCTGGCGGTGGCTTCCCAGTTCAGTTCCTCTGAACCAAAAACATCATTTCAGTTTGGTTCGTGATGACACACTGTCTGCTGTTTCATTTCAGTTTGAAACCTTACAAAACAATGAAACAGTGTGTTATCTTTTGTAACGTTCCCATCCCAGATATCTACAATTGCTCAAGAGCTCTTCATTGTATCAAGGGTGGATAAACACAGTTAAATACAATAAAGCAGTGGGTGAAATAGATAATAGACAGACGTAGACAGAGACAAAAATTAAGAAAATCTTGATAAGCCGAATGTTTTCGGTCTTGAAAACAAAAGAATGAAATTTAACATGAATGAGTTCAAAGTTTCACACCTAGGAGGGGGGAAATAAATGCACAGTTGCAAACAGGGGGGTGCGTGGCTCAGTAATTGTATGAGTGAGAAGGATCTTGGACGTTGTAGATCACAAGCTCAGTATGAGCCAGCCATAAGGGACTGCTGCCAAAATGTCTGGAGCAGCATGCAGGGCTGCAACAGGAGGGGGAATACTAGGCGGCCCCTCTTCCTGTGGCGGTAAGGGCAAGTGGTGGAAAACCCTTTAGGCTAATAGTACCAAATAGTACCTTGTACAAGGGCAGCCCATAAATTCCCAAATTAGGTGTAGAAGTAGCTATGACAGAACAGAATGATTTATGACCCTAGCCGTGAAGGGCTGGGGGAACGGGTGCCCATAACTTTTCAATTGGTGAGGGCGCTAACTCACCGGTTAACGCCCCATTTACGTCATTGGGACTTGGCCTTAGAATTTTTTACCCCATCTTTCTCCTTGGAAAATGACCCCCTGGAGGTCATTACAAGGCATTTTTCTAATTGAAGCTTGGGTCTAATTTTTATAAATGATTTTTAACTAATAAAGATTCCTTGCACTCTCTCTAGTGGCCAAAAATGTATTTAAAAAGAAAGCTCAGTGGTTTAGATAGCTAGACGCGGAGCCAGAGTCTGTGAGTTCGATTCCCCACTGTGCCTCTTTGACCAGCCTGGATTTGGTGGTCCATACAGTTCCTTCCAGCTCTGCAATTCTAAGATGATTATTGTTTCCCAGGACACAGGGTGCCCCAAAACATAGCAACCTTGCTTCCAGTGCAATCTAGAGGGCACGAGAGGACTTTCTGAACAAATTTTAAACCATTTATAAATGCTATGGAAAGGCCAATTGTACCCTCTAAAGAGCATTGAGAGTATTGTTGCTGTATATAAGGAGATGCTGTTGGTTTTATATGATACCATTGAGATACCATCCTGAAATTTAGAGTGATTGGCTACAGGATATGTATCTTTAAGTTTTTCCAAAAATTCAAATTTTATATTTTTTTAAATGTGTAAATTTTTTTGAAAATGTACAATTGCATCATGTCATATATCATATGAAAGCTCTATTCATAAGGTTTAAAATGACACCTGTCCCAGGTCTGTAGCTACCACAGGTATCTATTAAATGACATTTGAACTTAATGGTGGTGAGTGAATTTTGTCTTCTTTTTTTTTTTTTTTTTTGCAATTTTGAAAATGCAAATCTCAGAAACGGGTGGACCAAAAAATCTGAAAAAAAATACTTTTTAAACATCTCATGATAAGGTACAAATGTACGAAAATGAACCAAATCCATGACATCAAGTTCCAAAATGAATTTTTCATTTGGTTGATTTGACATGGAATGACCCTTCACTTACCACACTATCCAGAAGGGACAAGAGGACTTTGTGAGTCTGGAGAAGGGCAGGAGTTCTGGGGCTTCAAAAATATTCCAGGGAGCATATATTGCCCACCTTTGCCTTTAAGATATAAGATCATCAAAGTAGGGACTTCTTTTCTTGGCTGTACAAAAGTACATAGGCAGATATTGCCATGATTATGTTTGCTATGGTTTACTGAGACATTTTGTCAATTGATTCAGTTACTAAAGCACAATACACTGTGAGTGTCGGACACACTTGGAAACCAAGAGCATGTGCCAGCTGATGAGTCACCCCAACCTGTTCCCAGACTTCCAAAACACCAGAGTCTGCACAGTGCTTTGTTGAGCTCAGTTGATTAAAAGAAGAGATACATTTTCTAAGGAAGAATGAAAATAAGAGTTACTTTTGTGTTTCTTTGGTAACAAATGCTGGCATTCAGCTTCTCAATGAACTCAGTTGTAAAACCCTGATTTTTCCAGGGATGGATGGGACCCTTCCATGTTGTATGTTTATAAACTGCAGCTACCAGGGGGACTTTCCCTTTGGGTTGTGTGTAGTGAAGCATCCTCTACAGAGAATACATAGATCTAACATTTTAATTAACACATCAGTGATGTTTATTCGACAAGTTAAACCTTCTGCATTTAAACATTAATTGCACAAGTTAATCTCCCAGTTTCCAATGTTCCATACTAACTCATCAATTTTTAGACCTCATGTTCCAAGCACTGGCAACAACATCTCTTGGGCAACAGTCATCTATCTTGCTTGTAAAACAAAGAACAGAGAAAAATAGAACTGTATAAATCAATCACTGGTCAAATATCTCCTTCATTTCCTTTCTTTTAGGATCGCTGGAGACACCGCCCTCAGTAAAAATATCCATGAATCTGTCAGTGCTCAGATTCGCAAGAATTTTGCAAAAAGCAAATGGAGGGTAATGTTGTCATATTCTCAGTTGTTTGCACTGCTGGAAAAAGTTGGGTTTTAACTCTCTAAAGGGGCTTGTTTTATGGAGCTCAGTATAAAGGCTTCCCTCAAATGCCTCCTCCCCCCTCACCTGCAAAGTTTAGCTTGGCAGAGTGGTGCTATTCCACTGTGAAGAAGTGCCATTGAATCGATCCCCAGAACCAGTTTTCAGAAATAAGGGACTGATAGATGTTTACTTATGGTTACTAACCCAGTCACCCATAGTACAAAACTTATATACAGTAAAACAATATAAAATATGTTAGTAGAAAGATACACAATTTGTAAAATAAGACCAAGTTGTGAATAAACACCATGCATAATTGGGAGAGATAATGGTTTTCCACTCTCTTCCTGTTTCTGCTATCCGTCCCTTGGAATAGTATCTTCCACCCTTTCCCTTCATCCTACCCCAGCACCATTCCAGTTTTACAAACCCAAAGGTACTGTCCTCCAATTGTATCGACTTAATTGCTAAAGCAAATATTTGCCACTATCCATAACCCAGTTTCAGTAAGTTCAGTTTGAATCCTAATAAAACCCAAGTCATTTAATTCCCTTGAAACGATCCATCCCTTTGATTTCCATGAAGTCCTAGCACGATGAGGTCTTTTCAGGTGTGGAACCCTGGATGTTGGGCTCCTTGAGGGCTGAATGCGGCACACCCCTGCTTTATACCCTCAGCTGTTATGCATTTCACTGCGAAACATTTGATAACCCAATGGTACAAAAGTTTAATGTACTCTATATGTGACAGTACTGTGTGGAAATTAATAGCCTCTCCTGGTTGAAACCACCAAAAGAAAGAGAGAGAGGGAGAAGGAGAGAAACTTGATAGGACACAAGATGTTAGAGCTTCTAAAGCATTCCATTCCATTTGGTGGCATCCACTCTTTTTCTTTATTCAAATGTCAAAGACAATGTAAACATCCAACAGCCATTTCATTCTTTTTCTCTTTCCTCTTTCAGCAAGCTTTTAATGCTACAGCAGTTGTAAGACACATGAGAAGGTTACATCTTGGCAGCAGTTTAGACAGTTCAAACGTAAACGTCTCAAGCTCCCTGAGTCTGGCTAAACCCCTACCTGACGGAACAACCAGGGCAGATTGTGAGTATATCTGGCCATCAAGGTTTCTTTTGCAGCCTACTTAGTCTGAACCTCTTTCCCATCTAGTCTTTCTCCTGTCATAATTTTGCTAATCATACTTGGTAGGAGGACGCAGCAACTTTGATTCTGAATCTAAAGCCACAGTGGCTCCTTTAGATGGGCTCAAGCTGGCAAGAATGTTGGTCCACAGTGAGTTAAGTCCATCTTATAGCCAGCTATGAATAGAATACCCCTTTTTATAACACCTAGTTTAAACAAGGCAAGGGAATATACAAGGGGAAGTTGTTTATTTGATTGGTGCAGAAAACTGTGTGATGAAATCCACCAAACATGTTGATGAACTTGCTGATTAGCAAAGGCCTTGATCTTAGAGATATTAATAATATTAGCAGCTAAAAGCTGCAGAGAAAACTAAAGATCAGATGGCAGAGGACAAGAGATAGAAAGGAGTACAACAATGATGTGTACTCTCAGTTTGTAGTTTAAGAAGGACTTGCTAATTTTAGTGATGTTATTCTCAGTGAAAATAATTCTCAAAAGCATCCAGTATACAAACAACACATTATTACGAGCTGATAATTTAGACGGTGTATAAAGATTACTTGATAAAATCAATACAGTATAGGCTTAAAATTATAGCTGAGAAAATCAGATTCAGCGTGATACTTGAAATGAAGCAGGCACCAAACTGCAGTTAGAAATTGAAAACAAAACTATGGAGTACATAAACCAAGTATGTCGCGGTATTGTACTTCAAGAAACACCTTGAAATTTTGTTGAAGAAACAGTGGGATCATATCATGCCCAAGCATTTGAAATGAACCTTACTTCAGACAGGATTCTTGACTACTTCTGAGAGCCAAGGCTTGCTTAGGAGGTGCTGGTATAATCATAACACACAAGCCTGTGCTCTAACACCTAAAATTGATTCCTTCATTCTGGCTAACTGCTTGCTCCCAGGCTAAAACGAGGGAGTATTGGCACGTATCATGTGAGCAGAGTGAAATGTATGCATATCTGTGGTGCCTTACAGTGTGTGTAACTTCAGTAGGAAAGGCAGCTGAAGAATGCAACAAGCAAACATTGCCATCATGTATGTGCCAGTTCCATAGTATGGAACTGATCTGTATCTACACAGAAGTGTTTTATACTGAGTCATGCCATTGATCTATCTTACCAAGTATTACCAACTCTGACTAGCAGTGTTGATTTCCAGGGTTTGAGACAGGATCCTTTCCTTATCCTACCTGGAGATCCCTGGTATGACCGGGAGGTCTCCTAGACAAGTATGAAGGAGAGCTAGCACTTCTAGAGTCAGACAGAATACCATGGGTTAACAATGATATGATAGTGTTTCATGTGCAACTGTTCTCTAAAGTCTGAGAAGGAGTCCTTTTGTTTCACCTTCCACCTGATCCATTTAAGTGAAGTGAAACGCAGCCTTCTACATTCAAAGTGTGTGCCCTACCATTGAGTGATTTTCTATCCTCCCATAATATTTCTAAAGCTATTAGAGGCCCCGTGTTTCTTAGAAGCAGCCTGGTGCCAGCTTGTTTTGTTCACAAAAACATAGCGTGTCTCCCTGGTGGTCTACTTGGACTGTGCAAATGCCACTTTTGTCTGAATGATGGGATGCTTCTGAGCTTCAGGTGTTGCTTGCTCCCTGGAGCTGAAACGTTCAGTACTAGTATGTTGTCAACAGTTCAGTCCTGTTGGGAGCTCCTGTCATAGATACCTGGAAGATTTATTCTAATTTGGAATGCAGCATCTAAATAAGACCTCAGGACAGAATCTTAGCCTTCGCTGTTACAGGAAGGGGAAGGGCTTCTTCGTCCTCCAGGATAATTATAGTATGCTAAATTGAGGATAGTAGTGTTTGCCAAAAAATATGGTAGGGAAGAATGAGGCCAAAACCAAACACAATTTCAAACGTTGCCAGTGTCTTGATTCATTAATGGAGTTTGATAACAGAAGTCTGTAGTATGATTAATTATCCAAGCCGGTACATTAAAAAAACCTCTGACTGTAATGTAAGGATGATCAGCTTCATTAAGAATGGCAAAGACTCTAAAAACATTTCATATTAACACATTGCTCTGCTGACCTTCAGGGAGCTCCTCACCACCAAAATCATTTGAAAGGAACGTTGCACAAAAGGCGCCCAAATGATTTAGATTTTGAGATGGCTGAATTCTTTTTCTTCATATTTGCAATAACTCAGAAGCCCTCAAATGATGATCTGAATAAAGTCTTTTGGGAAATTTTATCAGATATTCTCAATGAGAAGATTTATGGCAGAGAGCAAACAAGAGACTACTTGTTCTCCCACTTCTGATGTGTCCCTGACATTACAGATGCAACGAAGTATTGTGTGTGGTTTAGAGCATATTTATTCAAGGAGGACGATGGACCTTGGTTAAAGTTGCTTAAGTATACTGCACACAAATGAAATGTCCAATTGAATGGGGCATATAAATAGATGTGTAAAAGGATTGCATGGTGCATGTACATTCTCCAGATACTTTCTCCACTCAGTTTGAAATCAGTCTACATCTCTTTGTCTGACGGGCATGATGAGTGTTCTGTTTGTACTGTAAGTTGGTCCTTTAGCTAAATGATATCATTAACGTGAATTACCAAGACAAGGTTTCAGCCTGGAGAGAACATGGATGGCAGAGATAAAGTACCCCAGCGGACACAAGTCAGATCCTCAAATTAAGGAATGTGGTTAAGCTTTTGAAGCGTAGCCTATGTAGAAGTGTCCTTGAACACTTTAATTTGAGCTGTATGTAATAGTCCAATCCAGTTATGTAAAATGCTTTATGTATTGTATAAATCAATGGATATGCCAGAGCTTAGCAATAGCCCATAGAACAGTTTACACATTAAAAAAATAAATAAAACAATGGCAGAACCTCATGGTGCAAAATCCAAAGACATTCCCTTTGATGGACAAAATGGAAGTTTTCTTCATGAAGACAGTTCAGCAAAAGTAAAAAAAAAAAAAAAAAGCAAACAGCCCCATGGATGTTTTCATGATAAAATGTGAGACCAAGCTCTCTTCCAGAGTGAGCTGCAGCACTGTCACCGTGCAAGAGAACAAAGTGTTTTATGCACTAATTGGTTTGCTTTGTGAGGAATGTGCACACACTGCTCAGATCTCTGCAGGGAAGCTGGTTGTGGCACAGGTGGGGAGAACATGCCCCACTGAATCCACAGCTGCTGAGAGAATGAGAAAGACACGTGGGCTGTCATTCCAATTGCTTCTTACATTCACTTGAGAGACGGTGCTTCCGAGGAATGGCTTGGCTGAAAATCAAAACCTTTCTTTCCACTCTTTGCTTGCCTCTTTGGGATAATAGGAATGTTGCCATGATTCTAGAATTCATAATCACAGATTGACTCCACCTTTCTTCCAAGAAACTCAAGGTAGCTTACCCTGAAGTACCCCACAGGGAACCACACTGTGACTCTGTTGGATAGATTAGACAGAGGCAATTTCTGGCCCAGTCAGCTTCATGGATGAGGGCAGAAATAAACTGTACACAACTATGGAAATGCCATCCAAAATATGGTGGCATCAGCCTCCTTGTCTGCATTGGTAACATTACGTAGGACTTGCCCAACACCCTTATATCACTGTATGGTCCATTTCCTCATTCCTATTCAAGAACACCAGCTCAGTAATTACTTTGGAGCATGAGGTAGTCTACAGTAACCATTACAGAAGGGGAACTCGAAAAAGTAAATTAATAGACTGATGAAGCTGTTTGGATGAGCAGTGAAACATTTCAATCTCTCAAGAAAAGAAGTCCAGTTGCCATGACTCAACTTCCAGATAAACTCACCTGGATGACTGAGAATCTTCACAGATATACAACTTTATAGAGGAGTGACATTTTTGGCAGTATTCTGAAGTTTATTATAAAGTTTAGTTTTTTGTTGACTATGAATGTCCTGCATCCAGGTCCGACATGGTGACAGCTACACTTTACCGTCTCTCTGTTTATTCAGTAATAGCTCTTGTTTTTCTCTTCCTCCCTTTCAGGTGTGTCTCCAACCACTTTCTGTATTTTTGCATCACCAGCATCATCTGGCATCTCGGCTGTAGGAGAGAGGAGACCCAGGCAGACCACAGTCACAACAGGGCATACGGGGAGCAAGTAATCCAGACCCTTTCCCCGCCCTCAAGAAGAGGCCAGAGATGGGGGAAAATGCCCAGAGTGGCAAGGAAGGAGGCAGGCAAACCTTCTCCTGGGTGATTTCATCCTGCATTACACAGTTGGTGAAGGACGAAAAGGAATGAAGCTTTTTTTTTAATGGCCATATTTTATACTGCAGTTCTGAAATGTTTGCATTTGTCACAAACTTCAGGGGAGGGATAGGGTTGGGGAACAGATCTAACAATATCTGGTGCTGGGTCAGCAAATCTAGAAATGTTCTAACTGAAGGACACTCATGTTAGTTCCTCAGTGATTTATTCTGTTCTCACTATAGGTAACAGTACATACTTCGTTTCATTAATCAAGGTCTCAACTGGATTATTTAATTAGCACTAATTTCCAATCATGATTCTTATTTTTATTTCTATTCATATTTTTAGCTGTGATCATTTTGTTCAGGGCTAGAGAATATGTTGAATTTTGCATTACCCTTTCGACCCAAGATAATTGCAAAGCCTTGTCTTACATATATATAATATATATATATATTGTTCCTTAGTCCCTAACAGTGAGTCACAAACGTGACTGGATCTTATAGTGATGGTGAAATCTAGCAGATTTCCTCCACTTCCTCACTGTGGAACATGGGGGCAAGAACAAAGTTTGATTCCCTACCAGTCACATGAAGATTTCTTCTGCAATGGCCTAATTCTGAGCTGATGCTCTGAACCCATAGGGAAGGGTGGTCTACAATCTGAGCTAAAAGGAAAAACTGTGGCCAATGCTTTCTCTAGCCTGTTGCTTTCTGTGGTATTCTGTCAATCACATATAAACTCAGTCCCAGCTGTTCCTTTTGCACCCTTCCTTCCTTAAACCTATCTCTCTATAACAGTGGATACCACCCAAGGCAGTGCCTTCTTTCAGAAGGGATTATCCATTTAGCTAAATGAGTGATCATCATGTAACACTTTACACAAGGGCACTCTACCCACATGGGCATGAAGCAGGACTCACATGGTCTTGATTGAAATGGACTTTTGAGGAACTGGCCCCCAATTACTGCAGAGGCATTTACTGGGCTAGGTAGAGAGACCAGGGTCCTGATGCTTTTTGCAGGCTTTGAGCAGGCAGAGATCACTCTTCCTCAGCCCTGCGACTCTCTGTCTTGCTGTTATACAAGCTGATGGTCGACCCTTGCTTTAAACAGGGTGTTCTGCTCTTGCAGGGAATCTCTGGATTCCCCCTTGCCTAGTGCTTTCCCTGTCAATGGGACATAAATCAGAGTATAGAAGATTTCCCTTTTTAAACCATAAGCCGCATAATACTATAGTTACTGACAACACTGAGGGGGATTTCTGGGAATTGATGTCCAAAACATAATTTTAAAAGTTCTGGACAAGATGAGATAGCAGTCTGGCTTGATACATAAGGCAACTTTGTGTTTCTTTCAAATGTTTGCAATGTCCTGTATAGAGTAGCGAGAGCCCTCTTCCCCATCTCACATGCTCACACCACCTCCCATTCTAATTGAGCCTGCTGTTTCTCAGGCACCTCTGGCTGCTCCAAGGCAAGCCAGAAAGGTGATGCCCTTATTCTATGTCCCCAGAACCTGCTACTTATCCGCACTGAAGTTGAACAAAATTCTTCTGAACATATGCTGTAAACAGTTCCAAAACATTTACATTTTAAAAAGACTTCAATACAGTTGCTTTAGATTAAGTCCCTTAAGCAGAAGCACCTCAAGGCAATTGCACCCTGTCAAAGGTAGTAGTCTCTGGAGAAAGCCAGAGCTGTTCTTGATGTGCAGTGAAGCCTGGAACCATGATGGAACCCGTTTTTTCTAGATTAGCAACCACAATATGATAATTTCACCTTGCAGAGCAATGTGATCTCTAGTGACATAACTGGAGTTTCCTAAAATACACAGAAATGCACCTGACTTTTCCATTGTGGCTAGTTAATTCTCAAGTATATCACTTTGTATACCCTGCAACTTTTAAAGAGTATTTTTACCCCACCTTTCTCCTTGGAGAAGGACCCAAGGCGGTTTACAGTAATGAGTGACAATATACAGCCCATAACTTTTAAGATATATTCAAGTTAAGAATGGGGAATTAGAAGAGGCATCTTAGAACATCAAAAGGTAAAATTAAAGCTACAAAGAGCATGCAAAAAATCATTGTGAGGGGTGGAGAGTAATGTGGAAAACACTGGTGTTCTTATAAAATCCACCAATGCAATCATGCTTCTAACTTCTAACAACAGCTGGCAAATAACTTCTTACAAAACTGTAGTTTTGTTGGAGTCTGTTTCATATATTCTGCCAAGGAACAAGGTTATGATATAGGGGAGCAAATGAGAAAATTACAATAGCATTCCATTAATGCTCCTTTGATAACATAAAACTGCTCCTCTGATTAATGGTTATTCCATAAAGTGGATCGATGTCAGCTGAATAAATATATTTCCACTTTCTCTCCTTTGTCCTGCTTTTTACCACCCGATGCTCTAAGGCTCATTTGAAACAGAAGCCCCATATGATAATTTGTTGCAAGTACTGTGACACACTTAAAAAATTAGTAGTGTCACAGTGAAGTTTTTACACTACGCTGTAAAGCAGTGTTTCCCAATTTTGGGCCCCCAGATGTTGTTGGACTACAACTCCCAGAAACCCTGGCCAGCATAGCTAGTGGTAAAGGCTCCTGGGAGTTTTTAATCTAGAAACATCTGGGGACTCAAAGTGGGGTACAACTCCTTTAGAGGAAGATGAAGTTAAAATGGAAATAATCAAATAAGGACACTCCTTCCCGGGCTGCATCTTCATCAGATGCTCCCAAGCAAAAACCTTTCACCAATTTGGGATAGTGCCAGCTTTTGTAAGACCAGCTAGATTAGCCTCTCTTTTAGAGCATCTCAAAATGCAGAGGACATCTGGGTAAATTTCTTCATGGCTGTCGGGCTGATTTAAAATAGACATGGTGACAAACCCACAGTATATCAGTGAATCATCCATCCAAATGTAAACACTATGGAAGCCCATGGAAAAGTAGTATACTGTACTTTGCAAGGACTTCCCATTATAATTATTGGATCTGAAAAGTGCTTAATTTTGGCTGATTCTTATTCTGTCATGAACTAAGTTTCAGTATATTCTTTTGCTACCTTTCACTGCTTCTTCTTTTCCTTTATTCCAAAATATGTCCTCCTTATTTTCTTATAATCTGATTTACACAAGCAGCACTTTCATCTGATAAGTTTCTTTTATGGTTTGAAACTTGTGGCAGCAAAGTGATATGTTTAGTTATTTTTTCCCTGGAGATAATGTGTGTCGTTTTTTCTTAGGACACAGGTTCTTCGGTGAAGGCTAATTCTTTATATTAGAGATGCTTTCATGGCTGGCAGGATCAGTGGTAATTTTCAGGATCCTGATAAGCAAAATACACCCAATTTGTTTGATAGGCTCCAGAAAACTCTAACTTTCAAAGGGATTCTCTCCTTCACCTACCACACTGTGTTAAAAACTTACTTTTAAAATGTCTTTGCAGTGGAAAGAGGTATGGAGTAAATATGATTATTGCCTCTGTTTACATCACAGCCTGTAGCCAAAAAGTTCAACCATACATTTCTGGAACTAGAAGACAGTTTGACCAAGGCTCACAACAAGAAAGTAAAAATACATCCTCCTTTGTGGTAGCAATAGCAGTAGCAAATTATCTCTCATTCTTTGCAGATGTGACATCTGTCTTACACCACAGCAAAAAGAGAAATAGCAGAGGCTAGTTTTATTTATCATGTCATATAAGAGATGATGAAGACTAGGCACATGAAACCCAAATGTGAGCTGTGGAGCAGGAATCACTGCAGGATTAACAATGACACCAAAATGTCCTATAAATGCATGCAACAATTATGCATGATTTTAATTGAATGCTGATTCTATACTTACCTTCCTTGGCTTTGCCACTTTGTTCCCACATCCTATTCCTCTTGGCTTTCTTCTAAACTGGATTTTGTAAAGACAAACTGGTTTCATAACTTGTGGTCCATGTCTTGCTGTACCTAAATACAAGAGCTGGTTTATCATGAACAAAGTAACAGCAACGATTGATAAGAGTGTTCTTCCATTTCCCCCTGATTTGGAACATTGTGGTTACCAAAGAAACATTAGCTCTTTACAGAGTCTCCTATCTGTACATCGGCCAAGAGAATGTAGAATGGAGGGGGAAATCTCTGTGAACTCTATTTTTTAAACAAAGACTTAGCTTTTTGAGGTCAAGACTGTGGAGACCAGATGTTCTGGCAAGCAGGCTAATCTTAAGATTTTTAATTGTAATGTCTGCACAGAAGTACTAAGGACAGGGGTGAGGTGTACTAGAACACTGAATCTCAAGCCAGCAAATCCAGCTCTAACCTACCAGGGATTCTGTAACACAAATGGTTAGCCTCAAGGCATCAGTCAGTCTCCGAAGGAAGGAAGGAAGGAAGGAAGGAAGGAAGGAAGGAAGGAAGGAGAGCTCACCTATGTCTAGAAGATCAATAACAAACCAAACCAAAATAATTTGTAGAATATAGGAGTTATGAAAAGCTCTGACTGACACAATCAGATTTCTTCAGCAATTAGGGAATCCCCTCTTCTAACAGGAGTCTGTAAAAGTACAGTTTGGGCCACTTAACAATGGGGTTGCTTTGATTAGAATATCAGCCATGGTAAGCAAGCCATTGCATAAACCCAATTGGTCTAGTGTTAGAACAGTTCTCTTGCCACATTCGGAAAAGCCTAACAGGCAAGGCAAGGCCAGAACCTCACATGAAAGGTCAGACCTGGAGAACAGCTACATGTTTGCCCAAGAGTAAACTCCAGAATCCTATGCATTGTGCTGACTCTCTGTAACCAATGCAAAGGAGTTCTGGGAAGATTAAATGACGTGAAATAAGTACCCTCAGGGTAGAAAGTCTGAAAGCCACTATTTAAGACTGGGATGCTGATTCAAGCCATGCATGTTTTTAATCCTTTCTCCCGGGAGCAGCCATCCTTCAGTGTTGGCACTTTGCTAAGAGAAAATTCTATATCTGTACAATCAAGCCAGATTAATAATTTGCATGCACGAAACAATTACGCACAGTGAAATCAAGGGCTGGAGTATTTTGCAAAGCAGTAAACATACAAATGTGTTTTTGATTCATTGATTTCTGCGCCATTTCACAACATTGTGTTTTTGTTCGTCAGTAAAAGACTCTCCTCATTTCCCAGCTGCAAAGCACTGGCACCTTTTTTCCACTGGGCGTTTCTGCCCATTAATTTGCTTTCATTTTTCCTTACCCTGACAACTGGAAGTGAATGAGAAGCTTGGGGCATCTCGTGGAGCATCTGTGATAATAAGAGTGTAATATGCATTAACCCTTTTGTTTCTGTCCTTACCTCAAAAGGTGTGCAATGAAAAATGCATTTTGACCCTTATATCGCTACTGAAACTTGTGCAACATATCTGCCCAAGCTGTATAATTTTCAAGAGGGCTTCCTTGCTTAAACATGGGCATAGCCAATTTCTAGCTAGGTTAACCATCCTATTCTCGTACAGAATGGCTAAGCACTGCGATCTGGTGATAGTCAAGCAAAATTTAAATGTGACTGTCAATGTTGATTGATCGAACCTCTTCTTATGCAGTGGGATCCCCTCCTGTCTGTGTCTGAATCCTGTTCATACCACACCCCCAATACAGTTTGTCAACTTTGTGGAGAGAGTATTGGGTACACTAAAACTTCTGCGATGGGAGAATGACCAATACTAGACATTCTATTGTCAGACAAGGCATTGCTGGATTTCATCATATATGGTAATCTTATTTCCATAAAAGGCACACATTATTCCGAGTTCATTCTGTCTATCAACAATTTCCACTTGTGGAGCAAAAAGTCATCAATATTCTTCCATAGAATACTGAGTTTACATTGCAGAGAAGCTGCTGGAATGGTTTCTCACAAGCACAAACTATGAGTGATGCTAAAGTCTGGGGAGCAACCTGCTAGAAGCTGCATTTATCTGTGAGAGTTTTTTAAGCAAATAGTTCCAAAGAGATGCACAATGCGAAAAAAAAATTACTTCAAAACATTTTTAACAATATAAAAGTCATAAAAATACAAAATTGGAAAGTAATAATAAAAAATGACTGCCTATCTCCCAAAAGAGACAATTAAAGAAGCATGCTTTTGTCTCTCTGCTGAATCCTCCACCTCAAAAAAATAATAATCACTGTTTAGAAAAGGTATTTGGTTTGGTTTGATTTCTCCAACAAGCATATGGTTAGGCTGGCTAGCGAAATATTGGAGTTTTAATCAAAAAGCTTTTGCAAACTCCAGGGGGTTAGAGGGATCCAACAGGACAAAATCCCAGAATTCTCCAATAGTGATAGAGGAAATCAGTCTGAATTTTAAAAAGGGACCACCTAAAACGTCTTTAACACTGGGAAATGTTGGGAAAGGAGGTTCAGAACAGGAGTTGTGTGTTTGTAAGAAACATTTCATGCAGCAGAAATCTCCACCTGCATAACATAATCCAATGTGGTAGAGTAACACCTCCGTCCTTACTGATTCCAATATAATAGCCTTAAATCGACAGCATAAACACCTTCAGTGCTAGGCAGAAGCCTTTCATGAAGACTCCAACTGCTTGTGCTATCACAACAACACCATTGTAGTTTGACAAAACTTGATGTACAGTTCAGTGCCAGTGCTGGCTGGCAAATCATATGAATGTTGATGATGCTGTTAAGGAGGATAAAAAGCCATTCATCCATCCAATCCTTTTAAATGGACAAGAAGAGAGGGTGACATTTTTATTATATTTTTGGAAACTTCCCCTACAGCTCTTACCACACACATCTTTACACGGGATCCGTTTTTGTAGGAAATGAGGTTGGCATGATCTGATCACAATGAAGCGTTTTCAAGCCATCTTTGTATCATTGGAAGAGAGAGGGTGATATACTTTAAAACTCCACTTAAAGATGTGGGTGTGGAAAATGCCTCACTTTGGCCATCTAATGCCTTCCACCCACAGACTCACTATTGATGTATGCTCACCATCTCCTTTAAATAAGCCTTCCCCCAAACCTTCACATTATTACACAGAGGCAAGTGCCCTTATGTTCAAAATGTAATGTCAAGATGAAGGCTGGTGCCCTGTTGAGGGAACACAGAGTGGAGAGGCTGCTTGCGCTCACCCTGCTTTTAGTAGGCTCCCAGTTCTGTGTGCTTGGGCACACAACCAGTCACATGCTGGCAGTGGTGGTGGTGATGTTTCCTACAAGTGCAGAGTCCTTCCACTCCACGTTCCCTCAAGATAACATCAGCCTATGTTCTTATAAACAAAGGCTTACTATTTAAGGATCCTTAAAACAGCACTTGCTGCAGACCATCTCTTTGTGTTCGTTTTTCAACAGGACTTTGTTGATGGGGATGGGGATCCATAGGCCGCTTTTTGCCCTAATCCAGCCAGAGAGGTACAAGTATGGAAACAGATGGAGATGTATATATCCTTCCCTCTCTGGATTTCTATTGGAGGCCCCACTAAAGTGGCTGGGTGCTTCTTCAGATGCACATTCCCTATACATACAGAGTCATCCTTTGTTACGTGTGACTGACTACTTGTGACCGAGGCTTGACTGGGATTACAGTTCCTAACCAGGAATCGGCATTTCTTGTACATAGGCATTTGTTTTAGATTTTTAAAAGCTGTTTACAAAGGGGGGAAGAAAACTAAACCCTGGTGTGATTCTTCTTGCAAAACATCTCTTTATTATTTTTAAATTTTTTTAGAAAAACACACACACACAAGCCCAATGATGCAAGCACGTTTTATAAAATAAACATAAAAGGAAAAAAAAGTTGCAAATTTAATCCAGGAATGCCAGGAATGTTGGTGTGCCTAATATTATGTCTTGTCGTTGGTTCAGTTCCATAACACCATCCTTGTTCTAGGAAAAGGAAAATTGTGTATTTAATCAATGCATGTATTAAGACATTGCAAAACGTGTAACCTGCATATGAAATTCGCAGTGCTGCAAATTGTTAATGGGGCTCAGTTGCAAATTATTCTCTGCCTTGACAATCATGTATACATATCAAGATTTCTATCATGATGATTATTTAAGGGGGTATTGAGAATAGTTTTCCTCCAATAAATCCAGTTAAATCACTCTAAGATGCTTTATTTTTGTCGTCAGTATGCATGAGAAAATTTAGATGGGTTGGTTCGTTGCATTTCTGTTCCTGCTGTTCTACCAATCAAAGCCTTCAAAAGTGGCTTATAACTTTATACGAATAAAGGCTACTTTAAAAACATAGGTGAAAGTGCTTCATAAAAGTTTCTCAAGCTTGCTATTCTGTCTAGTAATTCTGAACTTCAAGGGCTCCAAGAAAGAAAAATGGACTTGCTTACCAAGGAAAACCACCAACACAAGCTACTGAGCCCAGGAGAGAATTTCCAAGAAATAAAAAGCCATCACTTGAAAAGTTGAATTTACCTTAGCAGAATCTAATGCTTGATGGACATCTTCATTGTCTAAAGTTTATGACATTATGTGATTTTGTGCGGGATACCATTATAAATTATTATAAGTCAGTTCCAATTTGATGGCGCATAACAACAGAACTATGCATTCTTCACTAGTTTTATGTCTTCCTATAGTTCAGCCACAGCCACACCTCAATGCTGGCTGCCACTAAATTGCTCCCTCAGGAGGAGCCTGACAAGGTAAGTGCAGGCAAGCAGCAGGCATCCAGCCTGCTTCTGCTTGCCTGCATTTACCTTGTCAACAGCTCAGAGGGGAGGAAGCAGGGCTATACGCATCAAACTGCGCCTGACAGCTTTCTCCTCCTCCAGTGCATCCAAGGAATGGGTGTTGCTTCAAGTGTCACAATGTCTGTGCCAGAGAGAAGAATGACCCAAGTAAGTTGGAGTGTCAGCCTTCTCCAACTCTATTTTCCCTTCCCTTTTGTTCTGCTTCTTCCATGGCCCCCTGGAGACCCTCCCTGCTCTGGCCTCCCTGCTAGAAGGGCAGCTTCAACACACGTCGTCTGCCTTAAGCTCCTCACTTACCAATTCACTTAATGACCTAGACATGTCCAAACTTCGGCCCTCCATATGTTTTGGACCACAACTACCACAGTCCTTTGCCATTGGCAATCTAAACTTAGAATTCTGGGAGTTGTGGTCCAAAACATCAGGAGGGCCGAAGTTTGGACATGCTTGCAAGGAACGGAACCCTGTCATTAAGTGAGGAGCAGGACTCCACTGTTAAGTGAAGAGCAGCCATACTTCTAAGTTAAATAATGCAACATGAACAGGCAGTGTTGCTTTGGGCAAGAGAACCGTGCTTAATTTTCTGCTGTTTGTCAACTCCTTCCTAGAAAAGCAAACACCTCCCTTTCCCTCCTCTATCCCTCCCCACCCTGTCTGTGAAGATTCTCAGTCATCCAGGTGAGTTTATCTGGAAGCTGAGTCATGGCAACTGGACTTCTTTTCTTGAGATTGAAATGTTTCGCTGCTCATCCAAACAGCTTTGTCTGTCTGACAAAGACTGGATGAGCAGGAAAATGTTTCAATCACTCAAAAAAAAAGTCCAGTTGCCATGACTCAACTTCCAGACTGCCCACCCTGTGTTTACAAAAATGAGGTTTAGGGCTTAGAATTAGGACAGGTGTAATGGCAACAATTCTTTGGACAGAGTTAAATGTCTTCCTAATACCCAAGATATCTGTGCTGCAAATTCTGCCTTCTTGGCCCTGTTATGAAAAGAATTGCCAGCAAAGCCAAAAGGGTGGGAAGTTTAGGGCTCTGGAATGTTACTTCCTGGAGTTCTGGAAGCTGTAATTCCAACAAAGTAATTTCCAAACTTTGTGATCCTTGTCTCATTGTAAAAAAAAATCCGAACTACAGATATCCACAATGCTTGGGCCCTGCTATGCAGAGTATAATAATCATATTCATCTTAGAATTGCAAAGCTGGAGGGGATCCTAGGAATCATAAAGTCTGGGTCCTATCAAGGAGGCACAGTGGAGAATTGAACCCCGAATCTGTAGGTCCACTGCCACACACCTAACCCAGCTCATTGAGTTGGAGCAGCTGATTGTTGGGAGTTCCAATCCCCACTGTGCCTCCTGGAGAAGGGCCAGGTGAGATTACCTGAAGCTTGTGTGGCCAATGGATTTATTTGCCCAGCCATCGAGGTGGCCTTGGGCAAGCTGCATGGACCCAGAGCACCACCAGAGGCAGAAATTAGTAAACAACCCATGAGTGCTTTGTACTTAGAAAACCTTGGGAGGGTCACCATAAGTTGGAATCAACAGAACATGTATTAATATGGTCAATATCAGGACTGGGGCCATGCCTGAAGTTTCTAAGCCTAGTGGATGCAGGACCAGCTTTGCTCCTGTGGGAGAAAGCCGCACAAGAGCTTACATAATTGGGCCTTCTCCCTGCAACAGGTACTGAGCTCCTCAGTGTCACCTGTGGGGCCTGAGGACTGGGCTATATAAAAATTGGCTTCTGCCTGCAAACCTTTGACTCAGCAACAATGCTACTGGCTCCTTCTTGCCTGCTACCCAGGTAGCAACTGTGCTCTGGTACCATCCCTTTGCTGCTCCTGCCTTGCCTATCTCCATGCTCCTGGTGATACTTGCTGCTCTGGTTTGCTCTCCCTGGCTCCTGACTCTTGAACTGTCTGAAGCCGGTTTGCCTAACCTGTAGAACATGGTCATTCATTGTTTATCAGGATTTGAACTACTGGAGGTTGGACTATTGTAACCTGGTTCTGCAGCCTGCCCTAGATGGGGTCCTGGTGGCTTTCCCTGAATCCTGACCGCTCAATAAGTTTGAGGATGACTTTATAGTGTCTAGTTTTAACTGCTATAAACTAAGCCCAGTAGAGCATACAATTGTATTTTGAGCAATAGCATACAGTATATTTTTGTCTTTCTTGAGCCAGCTGGCCTCATGCCTCAGATTTTAGTTATTGTTCCGTGTTCTCTCCTATCTACGTAGCATTGCTTTGGGAGACAATGGAAGCCATGAAATGGTATCTTGCCTCAGTCTCTTGGACAGCAGGCACCCTGACACATGTGAAGATGGCTCTGTTTCTGAAGTGATAGCTGTTCTGGAGTGCAACTCTGTTCTTCCCCATCAGAGGGATATCGTCAATTGCACATCTGACAGCAGTTTAAGAAGCATTGTACTCAAACTACACCTGCCCTTTCCCTAGTGGTAAAAGCTACAACAGATGTAATATGTTTCTGCTTTTCATGATGACTACAAGCAGATGCTGAAGGCACCATTCTGACTAATAATGGTGGGCTGTCTGCTCCTTCTAAAATGCCCATATAACCAAGGTGAAAGCTTAAATCAGTTCAGTCACTAACTTGGTCAAGTTCACATAATGCAGAATTCTATACTGAACTCAGTTTACTGAGGGATAAATCAATTTGGAAAATTTACCAGTTTAAGCTACAGCTGGTGTAACCTCGTAGCTAGCACAGCCAGCAGTAAGGGTTCCTGTGGGGTTCCCAAGAGTTACATTCTAAAAAAATAAGACTTCTGAGGATTCTGTTTTGGGTCTGGTGCTATTCAGTGTCTTTATTAATGACTTGGAGGAAGGAATAGAGAGTAGACTGATTACATTTGCAGATGATACCAAATTGGGAGGGGTAGCTAGTTACCGTCCTAGAGGATAGGATAAAAATCCAAATTGACCTTGACAGATTAGAGTGCTGGGCCAAAGCTAACGGAATGGGTTTCAACAGAGGGAAATGTAGGGTGCTGCATCTAGGTAAAAAGAATGAATTGCACAGATATAGGATGGGAGATACCTGGCTGGAGAATAGTACCTGTGAAAGGAATCTGGGAGTCTTGGTGGACCACAAATTGAACATGAGTCATCAGTGTGACATGGCAGCCAAGAAAGCCAATGTGATTCTTGATTGCATCTAACAGAGGCATAGTCTCTAGATCAAGGGAAGTGATAGTACCACTTTATTCTGCCCTAGTCAGACCCCCACTGGAGTACTGCTGTTTATAGTTCTGCATACTTCAATTTAAAAAGAATGTTGAGCGGAACATATGTCTTATGGGGTAATCTGGCATTGTGCAGTTAACCTAGGTCAGGCATCTCCAAACTTCAGCCCTCCTGATGTTTTGGACCACAACTCCCAGAATTCTAAGCTTAGATTGCCAATGACAAAGGACTGTGGGAATTGCGGTCCAAAACATCTGGAGGGCTGAAGGTTGGACATTCCTGGCCTAGGTCTACAAAGCCTGGCTGTTCTTCTTAGGAGGCACAGTGTCGCAAGCCAGAGGAAATTGAGACTCCAAAACCTCAGAGAACTAGGAGCTAGAAACTGGAGAACCTGGACTCTTAGAGACCCATTATGTCTCTTCAGACCCAGAGCTGAATCTGGGGAGGAGATGGGACAACCTCCCAGCCTTCAGGAGCAAAGGAGGCTTGAAGGCATGAGCCTGGCTTGAAGTATCAAGATTTAGATGAGGTCTCCTTGTAAGTCATCTTTCTCCAAAGGATACTCAGGGCCAAATCCTGCATGGGTTCCTCCCTTGCTGCCTAAATCCCTGCAAACCTTGTTCCTGAATCTCTTGCTCTGGATCACCTGAACATTATTAGAGGGCTTTACAGTCTCTGCTTCATTGTGTCCTAAGTCTAAGACTTTATTAACCAGTCCATCAGCTTTGCTTAGTTCCCAGAAGGTGGACCAAGATAGTCAGTGGAGAATCTCCTGGCCTCTGATTCCATAGTTTATTGAGCTAACCAACCAGCTATGCTAACCAGGAAAAATGACAAGATATACCAGAAGGCTTAACTTTTACTGGCTACTTAGGTGGAATAATGACTACCCCCCACCCCCACCCACCCCACACACATTTTTCTTACAATGAAGGTGGAAATTTTATGATTTAAAATATCCTTTAGATCTGAACAGATCATCATCACTCCAAACATAATGCATAGTATATAGTAAAAAAAAAGAAATGGAAAAATGAAACATTCTGGACAATGTCTATACTCCTTCCAAATCGGAAGTGAATATTTGGCGTAAAATAAATGTATCTATCAGAGCTAAGATACTCCAGATACAACTGGTCTTCCCAAGATTGCATTCATGTATTTCAAAAAGAACACAAAAGAACAGCTTTAAAACTATTTTTATAATAGAGTTTGGATTCCCCCCCCCCCAAGAACAATTTGTTGCATGTATGTGTGACATCACCCCTTTCAGAGACTGAGTTTTCAAAGGCACAACTGGGTTTATTTCGACATCCGACTGCTGTGCCACCAAATTGTGACGACACCTCCCTTTTTCACACTGAATTGTGATGGAAATGGTAATGCTGCCACCTTTTATTCACTTGGTAATGCTGCCACCTTTTAAAATCGTCGCCTCGTGAATTGGGACAGACTCAGATGTATAATATAAAAATAATAACAAAGTTTATTGAGAAAATAATAAATATAACAATATCTGAGGATGGTATGTGTTGCCTTTAACATATAATAGATTTCATCAACTCTACAAGCCTCCCTGCCTTTAATAACTAGTAAACAGTATAGCCCTCACTGCCTGACAGAACTCACAGAGCAGTGCTCTCTCCCAGCACTCACTCTCAAAACCTTCAACTTAACTTAACTCAACTGAACTCCCCCAACTGACTAGGCTCCACCCTTTTTATATCATACCATTCCCCACCCTCCTGCTGGGATTGGCTGATGATTTGTATATTCATTACTCCTGTTTCCAGGGTTTTGTCACAATACCTCCCCCCTTATAAAGAAATTTTAAGGGAGTAAACTTACCTCGGTTTGCTCACTTAAAATTCTCTTCTGGAGCCTATTTAACTAATTCATACATCCTTCTGTTTATCAGCTTCAATTCTGCATATCTATAAACTGTTTTATAACATGTTCAACCTTATTACTATATAATATCATTAAATGCAATAATTCTTTCTATATCATTACATTTTAAATAGACTATACTCTTATAACATTGGTTGACATCATAACTTCAAATACCTGTAAAGATCTTATTGATCATACTAGAATCAATCTATGTTAAGATGCATAAATAGATATATTTGGTTTACATTTTAAGCTATTTTACTTATCAATATACATACAATTTTTATCCTTAACGTATATTCTAAATATCACATAAAAATTTTGATTTATAGTAAGCTCTAATTATACATTACCTTGCATTTTTCATTTACAGTTAACACATTAAGTTATGGTTTTCACATTTTATGATATTACATTTCCATAGTTTTTTTAACCAACAACTTCCTCTTACATCAGCAATAAGATAACAATATTACATTATTATTATTTAACCACGGTCCATGTAATCAATGTCTTCCGCCTCTTGCTGCAACGGCTGGACGATGATACGCCACAGTTGATCACTTCCTCTGGCACATAAATTCAAAGTCCAGTTCACAGTAAATTGATGCCATTTTTCCTTGGGTTCTTGGAATGTGGGATTCAACTCTTTGACACCACTCCTGGTACAGTTCATTAGAGTCCCCTCAAATGCAGCTTGGTATTCAAGCGACCACTGTGTGACACACGGGTGCTTCGTTTTTGTCATTTCAGTCAGTGGTGTTGCAATGGTGCTCAAATGTGGACTAAACCTCCTGTGATATCCCGCATGACACAAAAAAGATCTCACCTTCTTTTTGTTGGTCTGTCTTGGCCACAAGTTGATTGCGTCGATCTTCCTCTGCAGGGGGTCGATCACACCTCGTCCCACGACGTGTCTCAGGTAGTTGACTTCTGGATTTCCTAGTCGCCACTTGGATGCTCTTTTTGTCCTCTCATCCTCTCGGATCTGCTGAAGCACGATGTTCACAGGCTGTAGTTGTTTTTCCCAGGTGTCTTTTGCAACCACCGAATCAGGTCTGTCATTAGCATCCTTCACTTCCCAGTAGGGTTGCTTCTTTACATGGCTTTCTATTTGCTCATCAGGTTCCTGCAGCTTTCTAAATTCATTATCCATCTTATTCTCTTCTTGTATCATTTGTTCCTTGCCCAGTGACACTTTGTTCCCATCCAGACAAAGTTGCTCATTATTTAATATTTCTTTTTCAACCTCTGGTTTCACTGATGCAAGTTGCTGTAAGCAATCTTCTTTACTTTCTGATGCACCAGACAATTGCATTTCCAAATTACATATTTCCCTTTCTTTAATGTTCTCCACTGCGGTAATTACTTCTAGTTCTGCTGATTTCTTCTGGAGTTCGAAAACAAATGTATCAGATTCATTCCTCCTCTTCTCCAGTCTCGTTTCCTTCATCTCTAAAAGTGCTTTTAAAGGTGAAATTTCATTTTGGAATTCACCAATAACTGATGCCTGCAGAATTTTAGCTTCTTTCAGCTCTTCTGCTATTGCTTTATTTTGTTCATTTTCAAGCTGTGCTAATTCTTGTTCTTTTAATTTAAAATATTTTTCCAGTCTGGAGTTCTCTGCTGGTACACGAAGTTCTTCACAAGCTTGTATCCTTTTCTCCTCTATTATGAACTTTTCAGAGAGTTCAGGACTTAAAGGGTGTGTATTCGATTCCATTAAATCAAAACATCCCTTCAAACTGTCATCTTGCCTTTGTTCCAGACTAAAATCTGCTGCTGGCCCTTTTATGTCGGCTAAGTTGTCTTTTCCTACCATTTCAGACTGCTGAGATTCCCTCTGAAGTTCTCCTACTGACATTTGATTTGTAACTGTGTTGTTTTCACTATTTGATTCAGCTTGGTGTGTCTGAGCTTGTGTTACTACAAAAGCACTCTGCACATGCTCTAAGACATCTATTCCAATTAAACCTGCTCTTGGGATTTGATCTGAAACTCCTATTCTATGACTGGAGTTCAAACCATATGAGTTATTGCAGTCATCATTTGTAATGTCTAAAGAGACAACTGTTGTGGAGCAAGGGCTTGCTGTTAATTTTGAGGAGGAAGCTAGACTTCTCTTGATTGCACTGCCCGATTTTGTCACAGGAGACTGTCTGGGCCAAGTACCATCTTCATTCTTTACTTCTATTAACACTACCTGTCTCTGGTAGAGCCCTGCATCTTGTATAGTGCTGTCAAGTTTGATTAACTGCTCATAAATACAGGTATTACTCATATATCTGAGCCACAGCCTAATTTTCTTTTCATCAGGAATATTAAACAGCTTCCGCATCTCTTTTCCAATAGTATCAATGGTATCCGCTTTGCTGAAATAACATCTTACAAGATTATTAAGATCATTGTTTTGACAGAGCTTCAGTTTCAAAAGATATACTTCAACTTTATAATATTTCACAAATAGACCATATTCTACAACTTTTCTCACAATTGGCTTCTGCCCCTCTACACACCCATACCAATTTACTGTACTAATTTATTCCAGGCTTCAGTGGGGACTAAAACATAATCCACTTTATCAATAAGGTACTCTTTCAATATCTGAGTTTCTGAATTTGCAAAAAGTCCCGAGTTGTCAATTGGCCCTGGGAAGAGTTTAGGCTCTCCCACATTATACCGGTCCCAGCTGTCAAAGCCCACATATTTCTTCCACTGTTTGAACCACCGGTTGTTAATCAAATACCAAAACTCCCCCGGCCGCAAAGGCGTCCCCAACAGTGGCTTAAGTTCAGACCCCTCACTGTGGGCCATTTTCAAATCTATTTTCTTGGGAATTTCATTCAAATTATTGTTATTATTATTGGCATTTTCCTGACTAGCTAACTCAAGTTTTCGCATCTCTAACTGATATGCCATTCGCTCTCGTTCTAACCATTCCTCTCTGGCCATTCTTTCTTTCTCCATCTCTCTTTCTTTCTCTTTTTGTCTTTCTTCTCTGGCCATTCTTTCTTTTTCCATCTCTCTTTCTCTGTCTTTCTCATTTTGTTCTAGCTTTAATTGTTGTAATTTATATTCCTGTTCCAACCGCCATCTCTCAAGACTTTGGTCCTTATCAGGTTTTGCATATCTGGGTGAAATTGGTGTTTCCTCAGACACAATGGCTACAGGCCCCTCAGCTGCCATACCCCTCTTTCCTTTTTTAGATTTTGCTTTTGGAACTGACATGAAATCAAAATCTTTTTTTTTATTTATTTGTTATATGTGATGTATATATTTCTTTATTAAGAACAGGAAGGTTACGTGGGTCACAGCTATTTCAATGGCAACTGTAAAAAATTTTACCTCAGCAATCTGGCAGTTTCTGACTCCTGTTAAGCTACTGTTGCCAAGGGCAGGATTGGCACAGTGCCCAGACTTCAAACTCTTTCTTTCTTTAAATAATATCTCAATGTTTAAAATACACAGATTTAAATATATTTCTTCGGCTTTTAACCTATAACTTTTCTTCTGACCCTTACAATTCCACTTCCTCTCCAAAAGGAATTCTAATTAGCCAACTCCCGCTCTCACAGAGCCTCTGTCAGTTTTAAATCTCCTCAGGTCTCTTCAGTTTCTGAGGTAAATTTTCTGCCCCCCACAGACCTTTTACTTTGGAGATTTCTTTCTGTTAACACCCAGGGTGATATTTCCAGACCTTTACCAAAGCCACCCTAAATTCCAGGGCAAACGCTTTGGGTCTTTCACCCCCAAAGGAAATTTGTCTCAGCATCTTTTAATTTTCAGGCTGCTGGACAGCACGGAGTTCCTTGACTCTCAGGCAGTTTCCCCAAACAAACCACTGTAGATTTCAGTCTATCCTTTCAGATTTTCTCTTCCAGGTGTCCTATAATTTGTCAAGCCAGACTCCTTTTCCTTTTGGAATCCTGGCCTCCAGATTCGTAACAGGCCCACCAAAGAAAATCAGATAGCACTACAGGGTTTTAAGTCTGAATTCCTCTCTCACACACAGGGCTTCCCAAGAACTGAAATTAGCTTCACCTAATTCTCAGTCCTAACCCCTTTTCAGAGGAACTTCCACAGACTACCAACAACACTTGAGGGCTAACTTTTACTAAATACTTCTTTTTAAACTTCCAGTTTCAATTTCTTCACAGGGTAGAGGCTAAATATTTTGAGCTGGTGACTTTTTTCCTCAGGAAAACTGGATGTATTCGAAATCCCACCACTGCCCACCAAATTGTGACATCACCCCTTTCAGAGACTGAGTTTTCAAAGACACAACTGGGTTTATTTCAACATCCCACTGCTGTGCCACCAAATTGTGATGACACCTCCCTTTTCCACACTGAATTGTGATGGAAATGGTAATGCTGCCACCTTTTATTCACTTGGTAATGCTGCCACCTTTTAAAATCGTCGCCTCATGAATTGGGACAGACTCAGGTGTAAAATATAAAAATAATAACAAAGTTTATTGAGAAAATAATAAATATAACAATATCTGAGGATGGTATGTGTTGCCTTTAACATATAATAGATTTCATCAACTCTACAAGCCTCCCTGTCTTTAATAACTAGTAAACAGTATAGCCCTCACTGCCTGACAGAACTCTCACAGAGCAGTGCTCTCTCCCAGCACTCACTCTCAAAACCTTCAACTTAACTTAACTCAGCTGAACTCCCCCAACTGACTAGGCTCCACCCTTTTTATATCATACCATTCCCCACCCTCCTGCTGGGATTGGCTGATGATTTGTATATTCATTACTCCTGTTTCCAGGGTTTTGTCACAGTAAATTTCTTTTATTGCAATGGGATTTAACTGTCATTAGCAATGGCTGGCAGAAATGTAACGTAGACCAGGAGTCACCGTTATGCTTCCCTGCTCCCCTCACAGAGTGAGCCCTGCTACTTCCGCTTTTGCCGTGTGCAAGGCACTAGCAATATGTGCACTAGCAATCTGAACAACAGTTCAGTTGCAGGTTTTACCCTTCTTGGGTTGTCTCCTTCCGTAACTGCTACATTAGTAACCGAAACAATCTTTTGTCATTTTCCTTGGGGGGGGAGAGAGGTTTTTAAAAGCCACAAACCTGTTCCAAACACTGGGTAGGAAATGGTTTTTTTAAAAAAAAATTATGCAGCAGGCATTAGTCAATGTGCTATGCTCATTTTGCACGCTCACGGAAACAATTTTCCTTAAGCTTGATTCTGGAGAGAACATCATTCACCTGAACAAAACACAAAGTTATGCTCCACTTGAACATGTTGTATTAAAAATGCTATTTGAACTCGGAGATCTCTGTGCTGAAGCAGTGTCTAGGCATGGTTTCTTTACTTGCCTGAGATCTATATGCCCACACTGGACCTTGCCATACAGATGATAATTTATACATACACACTCCACATCTGCTTTGCAACTCATTTGAGGCAGGCAAGGGTGCAATTTTCAATCCACCTTGCAATTAAGGTGACCTCACAATGTCCAACTTCTTTCTTGAGGTATGCTTGTAGTATGTTTGTTTTTCAAGACTGTATGGACCTGCCTTGGCACATTTATGGGAGCATCAGCAATCCAGAATTAAAACTCCTTTATACTCTCTTCTGCATAAGCATAATGTTGTGTAACTCATATGGATGTAGGTTTTTTGTTTTGCATTGAAAAATCTTCTTACATTAACAAATAAAATGTCCACTTTTCTTTAGTGTACAGTGTACAGTTTTACTAGTTTCCTCCTCATATGATAATTTATACATACCCAGTCTCTCACATACATACATACCCCCATTGATTAAATAGGTCTACTTTAGAGGTGACTTACAATGTACACACACACACACACACACACTTGAGTTCCTTTGATGTACATGCTGCTTTCTGGCACTAGCAAATAAATACTGTAAAAGATTTATTTTCATCAAATTCTACATTTGGGAGGGAAAGAAAGGAGGGGAGGGTGAAAAGAAATTGCAATAATGAGGGTGGAATACAGTTGTCCCCTGCTATATTACGGTTTATATACTGCAGTCCCAGTATATTGTGTATATTGGGCAAGCTCCATGGGCTTGTTTGGGGCCTCCTGCACTTACCCCAGGCCTAGCGCTGCCCCAAGTGGGCCTCCGACAGGCTTCCCAGGCCTGTTGGAGACCCCAGAAGTGGTTTCCAGTGAATTGGAAGTGGTGTCCAAAAAACTGGAAGTGCCTTCAGGATCACCAGAAACCACTTCTGGGACCTCCAACAGCACTAGGAAGCCTGTTGAAGGCCCACTTGGGGCAGCACCAGGCCTGGGGTAAGTGCAGGAGGCCCCAAACAGGCCCCCCAGTCCTGACCCAACCCAGCATCCACATAACGTGGATTTCCTTTTATTGTGGGTTGGGCCGGGTCCTTTAACCCCCACTATAAACAGGAGATTACTGTAGTGACCTCTAGAGTTAGGTGAGCAGTCATGTTCAGGTTCAGATACATACAGATACCCATCACTTGATGACTACCACCACCCAAGTGTTGGCCACATCCCCTTTCCATCTTCAAAGGGGAAACTCAATGTGCATGGAAGAACAACTTTCCAGACTGATGCTGATTGTCTGTCAAGGATCATGGCTGGTTCAAGGTCAACCCAGGATGGCAGCATTAAGGCTTAGAAGTAGTGACTTGCAATACTGAGCACAGAGTCACTAGCCAGCATCCAGTAGAAAGCAGACCAAGTGAATCAACTGCTGAATGGTAAGTCAGCACTTACATGAATCCAGTTGAGTCAATGGTTGAAAACCTGTTGCTTATTTAAGAAAGTCACAGCTAGTAGACTAGTGGAACTTGTGGAGGAGCTGACTCACCAAACCGTCATTGATTCAACAGGTCTACTCTAGAGGTGACTTACTATGTTAAGCCACAGGATTCCAGCCAATAGTTCTACTCAATCAATAGGATAGCAGCCACTATTCTTTCTAACAAGGATGACATTAAGTCAAAATGAAGATGTAATATTATTTAATGTCATTGCTATGGCATTTTCTTTTTAAGCAGTCAAAATTTAACAAATGAATATTGGTGCACAATATTTATACTCCGCCTTACTCCTTAAAAGGACCCAATTTTGTTTTCAGCAAAACAAATTCTTCTGCCATCTTCCTGCTGCCTCCATCACCACTCTACCTGGTCCGACTGCCTCCTCCTCTTTCTCTTCCTCCTCCACCACCACCTCCAGAGACAGAGGGACAGTTCAGCCTGGCATCCCTTCCAGGAGCTGGGCTATCTGCCTCTATCTATGTGCTCACCTATCATCCAAAAAAAGAAAAAGAAAAAAAAAGAATGGCAAATTGGTTTGTTTTTCTGAGGTTTGGGAGTGGTTCGTGAGAAGCTATAAACCACAGACCACCCCAATTTGTCATTTTTCCTGTTCATTCCCATCTCTTATTATATTAACAATGAAATCGGATCTCCCAAACAGAAAATGAGCCAGATGAAAAAGCCAATGCATTGCAGATACTGTTGAATGCAGACATATACAATATTTCATAAGCTAAAAAAAAAGTAACACCTACAAAATAAACTTGACTGGCTGTCTTAATACACCTGATTGGATTGGATTGGCTGGAACATGTGTCTGTAGCAGTGTACAGCAGCTTTTAAAAAGTCCTTTCCCTTATTTTGCTTCCCCCACCCCCAAGAAAAAGCAAAGCAACAGCTATTGTTCTTGAGGAACTTTGCAAACTGACCCTCATAGAAAAGCAACTGCTTTCTTCAAAACAAAATCCTTACAAAAAGACAGCTGTGGTAGAAGCTCAAGTTTTTGTGTATGAACACTTTTCCTCTTAAGGCATTGGATTTCCTGTTTGTTAATAAATTCCATTTCTGTACCTATGACTCATTCCATGGAAGTGAAATATGGATGTCCTGCACTCCTATTTTCAGCAGCGACAAGGTTTCATCAGTCCTTGCACAAAAAATTGTGCCAGTTCTGTGCAGTGGAAATAATTCCAAAAATGAAATGCTTAAAAGTGCTGAGGCACTGAACATTTCAAGATAAGGCAGGTTTTCTACACTTAATGTACCTTGGCCAACAGAATGGCATTGTTTCTGGCTTCTCTTAGTTGGACCTCATGCCATTCTAAAAAATTGTAGAAAACAGAGACATAGATAAGGGGATATGAAGCCTATTGTCTAGATCAGTGGTGGCAAACCCTCAGCACTCCCAGGTGCCACCGGGGCGGTAGACCAGATCGCCCCCAAGCGCCTCCTGTGCTGTGGAGACCGCTCCTCACCGTGGTATACGGCTGAGCTGCGGTCGATGAAACAAGAATGCAGGCGGCTTGAGGTCATTTGGAGGATGAAAGGGATGGCAGTGAGTAGGCTGCACTTCAGCAGCTGACCGGCCACTATGTTCGCGCGATCAGGGACGCTAGAACAGCTTATGTCTCCCTGAGAATTGGCGAGGCCTCGAACCGCCAGGCGGAGCTGTTCCGAGTGGTTCAGGACCTCTCCAATTCTGGTCAGCTGAGGCCTCCTCCTAGTGAGTTCACTAGCAAGCAATTTTCAGCCCATTTTAGATCCAAAATAGAGGCCATCCGTTCCGATTTGCCCTCCGGCTGCTCTAGTCGTTCCCCTGATGTCCTTGGGGCCTCACCCCCTCGATCTCCCCTCCTGGTTGAGTTTGGGCCAGTGTTTCCAGCGGAGGCCTCCAGAGCTATGGCTTGTTGCCAGCTGGCGGCTACCCCTTTTGACCCTTGCCCAGCTTGGCTCATCAAATCAGCCGAAGGAAACATGCTGGAGTGGGTTTCGGTCATCGCCATGGCTTCCTTCAGGGAGGGATTCTTCCCTTCCCATTTGAAGGAGGCCATGGTGAAGCCCACTTTAAAAAAGCCCGGATTGGCGTCAGACAATTTTATCCAGCTATCATCCGATTGCCATTGTTCCCTTCCTTGGCAAGGTAGTTGAGAGGGTGGCTGCTGTCCAGCTTCAGTCATACCTGGAGGAAAATCGTATCCTGGATCCCTTCCAGTCTGGGTTCAGGCCGCTTCGTGGGACCGAGACTGCCCTGGTCGCTCTGCAGGATGACCTCCTCAGGGAGGCTGACAGGGCCTGTTGGTTCTCCTTGATCTGTCAGCTGCTTTTGATACCATCGACCACGGTAACCTGCTGGTCCGGCTCGCTGAGGCAGGAATTGGGGGCCTGGCTTTGTCCTGGCTCTGTTCCGCCCTTGACGGTCGGTCTCAGCGGGTTCAGCTGGGTGACAACTTGTCGGCTCCTTGGACTCTTCCTTGTAGGGTGCCCCAGGGGTTGGCAATCTCACCTGTGCTGTTCAACGTTTATATGAGGCCGCTGGCGGAGGTCATCAGGAGATTTGGAGTCTGCTGTCATCAGTACACTGATGACACGCAACTCTATCTCTCCTTTTCGTCTTCTGCAGAGGAGGCAGTTCGCTCCCTCGACCTGTGCCTGGAGGCGGTCCTGGAACGGACCAGGACTAACTGGCTCAAGCTGAATCCGGAGAAGACAGAGGTTCTGTTCTTTGGGGCATCCTTGTCCGGGTACAATGGCCCCCTCCCTAGACTGGGGGAAGTTTCCCTCCAGCCTACAGACAGGGCCAGGAATCTGGGTGTGGTCCTGGACTCAGCCCTCTCCCTGGAAGCCCAGGTGATGGCAGTCTCCAGGGCCGCTTTTTTCCATCTCCGCAGGATCGCCCAGATCTGACCGTACCTCGATGAGTCCTCCCTGAGGACAGTTGTGCAGGTCCTCGTGATATCAACGATCGACTATTGCAATGCCCTCTACGTGAGGTTGCCCTGCCTTGACCCTTGTCCAGAGGTTACAGCGGGTGCAGAATGCGGCGGTCAGACTGGTGGTGGGTGCTCAGAGATTTGAGCACATCACCCCAGTTCTGGTCCGCCTGCATTGGCTTCCCATTGTCTTCTGGATAAGGTTCAAGGTCCTGGTTTTGATTTTCAAAGCCCTCCACGGCTTGGGACCAGAGTACCTGTCGAAGCGTATTTCCCAGAGATCAACTGGGTCCAGGCCCACGAGATTGGCGCAGGTGCACTCACTGAGGGTGGCCACACCCAGAGAGGCGCGGAAATCGCATACGCATGACCGCGCCTTCTCTATGGTGGGCCCCACGCTGTGGAACCATCTCCCCAGTGAGCTGCGCCTGGCAGAGTCCCAGCCCGCCTTTAAAAAGGCTTTGAAAACTTACCTTTTTAGGGAGGTGTTTGGCGACCTGTCTACTTAAGTTTCTTTTCTTTTCTTTTCTTTTTCTTGCCACCTGCGCTATCCCGTTGGAGGGTTGCCTTCCCCTCTTTTTATAATCTGTGATTGTTGTTTTTTTACTGTTTTGTAGTATTGTTAGCCGCCCAGAGTTCCGATTCGGAAGATGGGCGGGATACAAGTGTCTTAAATAAATAAATAAATAAATAAATGTTTTGGACAACTCCCAGAATTCTGAGCCTAGATTGCCAATGACAAAGGACTGTGGGGGTTGTGGTCCAAAACATCTGGAGTGCTGAAGGTTTGCCATCACTGAACTGGATCTATTATGGAATTTGGAGGAGAGGTGTTTCTACTGTTGATCCCTCTCATGCAAAGAAGCTCCACTGAAATAAAAAACATAACCTCAGAAAATGATTGAATTCCAGTTCCAATTGCCAATGGGGATGGTGGGATTTTACATGTAGACTCTCACATCCAACTATTTACTTCAATGAACTTGTATCATTACACATCTGTAGGGAGACACCTGGCTTTGGTAGACTTCTGAGTTAAGTGAGAGCCACTTAGAGGAGCAGGGGTTTTGAAGGCACATTCCTATAGCTGACATGATAGCCTTTGGCACTTTGCACAGATCCGGAAAGTTATAATCAAGAAGAGATGAATGGGAAACTTTTTTTTTTGGCCCACCAGGGAATGACACAGTGATTACTCTATTCATATTTCCTATGCCCTTGACTTGCAGGCACTTGTCTTTGGTTTCGTAGTAGTATGATTCAGTTGTATATCTAAGGAAGCATGAATTAAAGTGATTCAGCAGGAGGGAATTTTGTGGCATGACACTTGCTTTAGGAATGCATCCTATGGAGTGGCAGAGACACTACCCAGAAATATGTGTGTGTGTGTGTGTTTTGAAAAACAGTATATCCCCAAAATGATGATAAATCCTTCCAGAGTAGAAAGAGGAGAATGAACCTCAGCCACAACCACAACGTCTAAGAAGCTGTGTGGGTTATGCGCAGCTGCCAGAACGTGTGTTGGCCAAGGCGGCCCGTTTCTGGAATGGAGTCAGTCAGAAGCTGTTTGAGTAATCAGGGATCTTTACAGTAAAAGTGAAGCTAGGCTTCCTTTATCTATACCCTGGTGTATATTCACCACCACCCCATTCCACCCCCGTGTTATTGATCCAAGGCATCACCAAGACACATCTCAACTTCAGGTCCTGGTTTTTCAGCCAACAAGATCCACTCCTGTCATGGGATGAAACACATTTGTCCCTCTCTCTGCCCTGGGTTCTCTAAAAGGCTGCTCCATCTCTATGTTATTTTATTGAGGTATGGGCCATATAACAAGAAAAGCTGATTGTAGCGTTCACTCTCTTCTTGATTAAGTGGCTATACAGGAGGGGGATAAAAGGCTAATGCTCAAGCCCAAATAAGGAGTGTGGAGGTGGAGCCCAAGTGCTTAAAAAGCTCCACCTGAGGTATGTGCAGTCAGGTAGGCAACTTACATCCTGTGCGGGAGGGTTAAGGTCTAGGGCTGAGTTATATGTGAGAGGCTTGAGGGAAGCAAAGATCAGTACAGTGGTACCTAGTATAAAGGAATTAATTTATTCCAAATGAAATTCTATTAAGCAAATTTTCCTTTATACACATTTCCCATAGGAATGCATTGAAAACAGAGTAATCCCTAATTGCGACCATTTTTAGGTTGTATGGATTCGTCCCATAGGTGAGTCTGTTAAGTAAATTTCCCCTATCTCTGAAATTTTTTTATGTTGTACAGATTTTATGTTATACAAACTGTTATACGAGAGTCCACTGTATTTGAGTGTAACTGCTTTGAGTAACTTTTAAGTAACTGTACACAAGAGAACTTGTACTGTAAATCTTACTGTAGTCAATAAACATTCTTTTGTTTTTTCATGTTACATTTCGTCTGGGACTCACTTTTTGTGCTGGGGTACCCTGAATGGTGGCAGCAAAACCTGGGACTAAAAGGGTGCAGGTCTATGGTCCGTGAGATGACTGGGGGCCTGTGCTAGAGAACGTTATCCTTTAGTGAGCCGGACTAGGGGGTAACATCACACTGACTAATAACTTTTGTTCGCAAATAGGTATATCAAGACATCAAAGATGTGATACACACCAAATGGAAAGGAGGCTAGTCGGTCTTTTTACAGCTCTTTCATCTTTCAGATAGTTATCGCCCCTCACCTTTAAAAGAAAAAAAAGCAGCCTTATACCTGCAATTGAGGGCAGAGGTGCAGCTGCTTTCTTATGTTTGCTCATTTCAGAAGCAGAGTTTAGAAATGCAAGAATAAGCATTAGGCGATACCACAGATAAAAAATAAAAAAATCATGTGATGTAATCAACATGTGATATAACTGTAAAAAGTTTTTTACTTTTTTGTTTAGAGCTGAGGATCCTACAAGGTGTAACTCAAAAAGTTGTGTTTAAAAGTTATCTAGATGTTGCAGCCCCCCTCCCAAAGTTTCTAAGTCTATTTCCTATGAGAGCTGCAGAACAGAACACTGTGGAGTTTATTTCCAAGTAAACATGTATATGATCAGCCTAAACAGAATTATGAAGTAGTAGTTTTTTATAGCTGTTGTGAGTTTTTCAGGCTAATTGGCCATGTTCTGGAAGTTTTTCTTCCTGACATTTCAGCAGACTCTGTGGTCAGCATCTTCAGAGTGCAAGGAGCTCAGGGAACTAGGAGTTCTCTCTGTGCGCAAAAGCTGTTCAACCAACTTATTTCCTTTGAAGAATTCAGTATTTTTCTGACTTTTGGAAAGCAAGGGGAATTTCCATTTTTGTCACTTTCTGAACTCCTTTGTGACAATGGCTCTAGGTGGAACCACATTTTAAAGAATCACTTTCTCTTTTTAAGGTTGGCCCTTCTGTGGCCTAAGCAATATTTTATTGCTTAGGCCACAGAAGTTAAAAGTCATTCTGTAACCCGTTCACAGTTCAATACTTTTTTTTTTTGTTGGAAGGGGGACCCATATTGGAGAACATTGGAGAATATTGCTTCAGGATACAGTAATACCTTGGTTTACGAGCATAATGCATTCCAGAAACAAATTGGCAAGAAGTCCATGTCCACACCATGGTTTAGGTACCTGGCTGCAGAATCTGCTCTGCTTGGCATTATCAACTGGATTTTACTCTGTGTTTTTAATGTGACAATAATAAAATGCAATTTGTAGCCATATACACACTTGACTAGCTGCCCCATGACTAGAAATTGTTTGAAAAATAAGAAAGGATGTTGAAACAAAGTAAATAAAAATATAAAAAGAAAGAAACACATCCACTTTCCTTTGAAAACATTCCTGGCTGGTGCAAGGGTAATTTGCCTTCCTCTCTCTTACCTGTGCTTTTGAGGCTTGCCTCAGATGGAACATCTCAGATGATCACCTGCAATCCAGCGGGGGGGGGGGAGAGGGAGACACCATTGGCTCACTTGTGATCATGTGACCTGCTCCAGTGCTTGTACTGCAAGACATTGCTTGTTGATCAAGACAAAATTTAGAAGAAATGTTTGCTTGTCTTGCAAAACACTGTTAAACCAAGGTGCTCTTAAACCAAGGTATTACTGTAATAGCATGCTTCAGAGGAGACCTTGTCTCCTCAGAAGTGCTATAATTCTGCCTGGTCTTATCATTTGCACCTATAGATGAGGACGCTTGTGAAAGAATGACCCTCTACACCAATGGTTCCCAACTTTGGGTTCCCAGATGTTCTTGTGCTAAAATTCCCAGAGGCTTTCACCACTAGCCAGGCATCCAGGTTTGGGAAACACTACTACATAGTTCCTGCAAACCTAGCAGTCTGAAATGCAAGTTGATAAATAGGTATCGTGGTAAAAATTGGGAAGGTAAAACAGTGTTTCCTTGTAGCCATGCTTGCACAACACTGGCTCTTTGGCTTGAATATGGAGATGAGCACCGACCCTAGAGTCAGATACGACTAGTACACATGTACGGGGGGGAACCTTTACATTTACCTTTTTACTACATAATTAGTCTATACACACAGAAAACTACATACGATGGAGAAGATTTCTTCTCTAGCTGTTATGATGGTGTAATCAAAACAATGAGTTGGGAACCTTGAGAAATCCAGTAGCTAGTCCCCATGGATCCATGAAGTTCACCTTGGGCCAGTCACTGTCTCAGCCTAACCTACCTTACCTATCTCAGGAAGTGGGCTTGTCCACAAAAGCTCACATTAAAACATAGCAAGTTGGTGTTTAGGGTGCCACTGGACAGTTCTTGTTCTGTATGTGGCATTGATGTTAACACTGGAAAAGCATTCAATCATAATTCCTCCCACTGGCAGTCCTTAAAGTGGTCCAGCTGAGACAAGCAATTCACTCCCTCAGCGAGAGGGAACTAGGACTTCTTTTATGTAGTACATGTTGGAAGATCAGGGGTATTCACAATGCATCCCTAAAGCAAAAATGGACATCTTCCAAAGCCTCTTCAACTCAAACATTACTGTGAACGGAAAAATGTAAACCCTGAACACCTACTTCCTTAGCTGTGCTCCGTGAAAGAACACCAAGTCCTCCACTACTCCCTCACCCTCACCAGAATTGAAACTTTCCTTCAGCCTGAAGCTTCTGTGTGGTTTCATCCAAAAGTGAAGCCAAAATGTTTCTGTGATGGAATGTTGCTCTCTGCTTATTTTTCTTATTAGAAAAGCAAAGTAGTCATTTGTATTTTCCAAATTGATTTGTTTTTCAGGAGAAGTGCTGAAGCTAGAATTGAATCATTTCTCAACAATAAAATTGTTTCTGTGGGAAAAGCTGCTGCCATAAGCCAAATATTAAGAAAAAAATGTGCTCTGTGTGAGACAAAGGACAATAGGCTCCAAGTGTAACCAAGTAGCAAATATCATCTGGGCCCTTCATAAATAAACCATTGATTGAAAGGAACTATAAGACAGGGAGGGGCAGGTAGACATCTAATGGTGCAAAAGGCTTTACACTGTAGACATACACAACACTCAAATAGGCAGCAGAGGCGGGCAAGGAAGGAACTTTTAAAAGTTACTTTTCTAGACTACTGCTTCTAGAATCCCTCAGCTGGCCATATTTAAGCCATCCTCTCTCTACATTTGCTTTATTAGTACACCCTACCCACCCAAAACAGTTCCCTCTCAACAAAGGACATTGAACAACAGTTGGACCCCCATATCTGCAGTTTCACATGTGTGTTGTGTCGTTATAGTCATGACCAACCCTTTGTGACCCCATGTCCATGGAGTTTTCTTGGCAGGAATACTGGAGAGGTTTGCCAGTTCCTACTCCAGTTCCTACTCCCCATATCTGCAGTTTCACTTATCAATGGTTAAAAAATATACACAGCATTGTACAGTGATCCCTGCCATTTCGCAGTTCATATACTGTGGTCCCGGTATATCGCAGCACCGCAGTATATGAAAGGTAAATCCCCCAATATACTAAAGGTAAGCATGTTTGAGACCTCATGCACTTACCCAGGTCCTGGTGCTGCCCCGAACAGGCCTCTAATGGGCTTCCCGGGCCTGTAGGTTGCTCCAGAACTGGTTTCCGGTGAACCAAAAGTAACTTCCAGAAAACCGGAAGTGTCTTCCGGATCACCTGAAACCACTTCTGGGGTTTCTGACAGGCCCGGGAAGGCTGTCAGAAGCCTGTTTGGGGCAGTGCCAGGCCTCAGGTAAGTGTAAGAGGCCCCCGAGAGCCCTCCCATCCCAACCAAACTCAGCATCCACATATCGCAGATTTTCAATTATTGCGGGTTGGGTCGGGTCCCTAAACCCCACGATAGGTGTGAGATTACTGTATCTCTAGTGGCCAGTTCTGGTAATGAATGTTGAATATGTTTTCTGGGTATTTCCTCCTTTACTATACTATATATTTAGTATTCACTATTATCCACGGATATCAGTATCTGCATCGTGGCAGGGATCCTACTGTATAACTCTTAGAAGTCCAAAGTAACTTCTTCTCTCAGTGAAGATACTGAAGTTCAGTGAAAGACTGTAAGAAAGCATTGCAAATGAAGGTAACTTGGCCTAGAATGGCTATATGGGGAGTGGGAGAGGAGACAGTTGGGAATTTTAATTGCAGAACGTAACACTTCCAAGCACTACCACTGCAGAATAACTTCAGGCACCTTTGCTACTGCCCCCTTGCATGTGGGAAAGGTGTACAAAGGTTTCCAACACTCAGGAAAATAAAGTAGGGAACTGCAGTCAATGAAGTTACTCAGCCTTCCCCAATAAGAGGAACAAGGACAATGGCTCCTAATAATCGGTGGTTGCAATTCCTTTCAGCTCTCCAAATGGATGGCTAAATGGTCTGGCTTTCCCTGCCTTGTTGCATTGACGATAGAGAGCCAGGAAACCTTCAGGAGCTATCGAACACTGTAATGAATTGCTTGGTAGCCTAGCAATAGTGAAAATTTGATTCCAGAGGGAAAGTGCTAGAAACAGTCCCGAGATTCACCAAAGATGCAGGCTTGTTTCACAGCACAGAGGGGCAGGCGGTAGATTCTCAATAGCGATAGATTTCCTTCCTCTGAAAAAGATTATGCCAGTCACAGAAATAGGTGGCTTTGGTTCTCTTTTGTCTATTAGCCCTCTTCTGGGAGCCTAGGTGAGCAAACAATTTGCCCTTTTTAGAATGTAAAGAAATTGGGGAGCATTTTTCTGAGGCCTGAAGATATCTTGCCATGTCTATCAGAACAGTCTTCCCATGGGCCTCCTTGAATGCTGAAAGGTGCCTGTAAGAAAATGCAGATCCTCGTTCTTCAGAATAAATCTGAGGAGAGGTTAAGATGCTGTGTATTTGAATTTGATGTTCAAATCACACACTAGAGAAAATCCACATGTCCTGCTATTACAGGAGTTTTCCTTCCAGGATTGCAATTAGTACAAACTGTTCTACCTGAGAAATCAGAATTGATTTACACACAATTACAGAATTGTTTACACACAACTCGCAATACAAAAACAAGCTGGAGAGTTTGTGCCAGGAACTAATATATTTCTCCCTTTTACGGGTGTGCCGCTTAGAAATATGTGTACACCCAAAACAAAAAAGTACAAGTGGTCTGACCTGCATATCTGTGCAAGGGGAGGGTGTATTTTAATTAAAATTCATTCATTCATTCGTTTGTTTGTTTGTTCATTCGTTCATGTGTTCATTTGTTTGTTCATCCTTTCAGTCCCTTTTTTTCTCCTTAACAAAGGACCCCAGTCATCTTACCTTATTAAAATAAAATATTTAAACATCTAAAAATAAGTATAAACATTATTTTTAAAAAACACACTAAAACAGTAAACAGTGTCAACACACACACACATAGAGAAAAACAGATTCAAAGCAACAAGGCATAACACTCAATGTAAAACCCCTCTCCAACAGCCCATCAGGTCATTATATTGGCATAATTGTGAAGGTAAACATTTGTTTTAAACCTTTTAAAGACGAGGCACCCAGTTGTGTAGAAAGCAGCTGGGATAGATGTACAAAGTGAGCTATGGAGAGCCCAGTATGTTGTGATGAGCTGGGGTGAGCCCTTCCAGAGGACCATTGAGCAGCTGGAGTCCTTTATAGTCCAGTCAGATTGCAAACTGAATCTCTTCTAACTCTGGAACTCTTGGTTCAAGCATCACTTGTCCAGGTGGGTAGGGGGTAGGGGGTGGGGGTGGGGTGGGGAACCACCACAAATGAGCACAAGCAACCACACTTTGCCTGGATGGGGGCAGTGCAGTGCAAAAAAAAAATCAAGACCTTGAAAACCATTTGAAGGACCTGATGTTTGCTCTGCATTGTGGATGCCAATAGCAGTAAACCTGGGTCCCCTTCCATCGTGGCCTAGGGGAAGGGAAGGGAGTCTTTTGAAATTCCTTCCTTGCAGCAGGTTTGTCCCCGAGTCCTCCTCCTCCTCCTTTCCCAAGTTTTTAAGAGATAATTGAAGGCTTCCAAACAAGGAGCCTCTGACACAGAAATAAACGTGAAGTGCTGTAGTAAGGTCTGCTTCCTTCCCAACAAAAGCTCCTTCAAAATAATACCATCCATTTGAGGAGAATGAAAAAGCATGGAAGCTACAAGAAAGGCAGGGATCAGATGAAATTCATCTGTTCAGCAGGAAAAATATCTAAAAGGAAGAGCACTGAACCAGTCTCGTTTGCTTGTACGTGGGCAAACCATAAGTACAGCTGAGCTGTAAGCAGAGGCAACATAACTACCAAAGATGTAGTCATAGAGATCGGCTGGAAGGCAGTATTCTGAGCATGTATTACACTGGGCTGTTACATAGCTGAAGTAGTCACAACAAGCGATAAGTGGGGATGACTCACAGTTCTCCCGTTGCCCGTTTCAAAGGAATGTGCTAATTGAGACTATGCTGAGAAGAACAGAAGGGAAAACCAAGATCAGAAGTTTCAGGACAGTCCGTACCCGAAATCATACTTCAAGGAGACAGTGTACACTTTTTCTCACTGTAGGAAATCTTTTGGAACAAGATAGATCTGGGAAGCCCCAGAGGCATAGGAATCTGCTGGGGTGTTATTAATTTTGAACCCTCTTGTTGTTCTCTGGCTGTATATATGTCCATAAATACATCTTAAACATCACAGACACTCTATAAGCATCCAGGAATTCACTTGCAATGAAACAGATCCTGGGCAAGTGCTGGGCCCCTGAAGCTTCATGCTGCTTGGACATATGGTGCATGCACACAATCACAAGATTGCAGCTCTGCCAATTGTGCATTATGCTTGCTTTTCGACAACGAAGTCCATGGTTGTGCTTGAAGAAACTTAAATCAGCACCGGTTCTTCACATGAAGATCTGAAGCAGAATGTGTGGAAAGAGACAACTGAGAATGTACCCTAAACCTTGGTGTGCGCACAGCTTGCCACCCTAGCCTTACAAAATCAGCCCACGATGAAAAGTTAAGGTTGAAATCTTCCCCTGGAAAACAGCTTTCTGTGAATGGAACGTCTGTTTGATTTTTGTGGAATAGCTGGCAATGTGAGGGCTCTCCTCCAATTGCAGGGCATTGTGCCAATTCCTCTGCTAGGCTGCAAAGCAGATTGTAGTCTAGAAGCATAATATTTCATAGGACTTCATCCAGGGGAGTGGTATGATAGTAGGTGCAGCATGTCTACACTTTTTAGTGTATACAAAATCTATCATGGATGACTGAACATTTTGGAACCTTGACGTCTCGGAATCTGCATCCCTGATCAAGTGTAGAATTTGAGAAACTTACTTTTAAAAAATAGAAATAAAGGCCATGGGGTCTGAATAAATTAATATAAAAATGCAAAAATTGGCAATAGCTTTGTAGATCACTAAAAAAAAACACCATACTCTTCACAAGCTTTCTGCATGTTTATATTACTTATTTATCAGAGCATACTAGCTAGGAGTCTCTCTGGGAGTTATAGTTTTTTAAAAAGTAACTTCCCCATGCTTTGATCAAACCTTGAAAAAAGCAAGTGACCCATCTTTTCTGTGCAAAATAATCCCTCTCACTATATTTTCTGTATGTTGTTTTCATTTCCCTCTACATTATGCCTCAGTCTAAAATTTACTTGACCTTGTAAGGGCATCTGTTTCTTCTGTATCCCAGAGTTTCTTTGGCTCTTTCTCCACCGCTGTCTGAAACGATATCTCTGAACATGTACTTGGGCTCAGCCATCTTGAAGCAATAAGAAAATATTAGCTCCAGAGAGCATGTCTTGGTGTAAAAGCTTCTAATCGGAAGCCCCTCCGAATTTTGCTCTTGTGCATTGGGAACTGTCTTGAATAGGAAAAGCAAATCCCCTTTGCATGCAAGGTTTAGGTGACTTCATTATTGTGTAGAGAGTTCCTGTGGATAGCTCAAAACGGAAAGAAAACAGGGCAACCCACTGGAATCATTTTCCTGCAGCACTAATAATTTCTAAAGCCTGCAAACCTGACATAGAATTGGGGTGACATCCCCCATTTCCATGTCTGACCACTGGAGAGAGAAACAGGGATAGATTAATTTATTTATGTAAATTCGAAAACTTGCAATGTTCCTTGTTTTTATTTTATTTTCAATTGTGGCCTATAAAGGTATCGCCTGTAACCTATTTTTACAATTTATTTAGCAGTAATTTGAAAGCCTAACCAGAGGCAAGAAAGAGGCAGAGACTGTAAGGAAGGCACAAATAACAAAAGGTACAGTGACTCTGGAAGTCTTGGCAGCACTACAGTGAAAAATCCGCTCCTTTCATTATGTGTTAATTGTTCTTCAAGAGGCACCATAATACAGAAAAGAGAAGGATAAGTTGTTGGAGGCATCACTTGAACTCTGCCTGAAAATGGAGGGAAGGCTGCGATTGTGAACTGAATGGCCGATGCAGAAGCAACCAGAGTATCTGAGTGTGGGATTATTGAAACAACTCTATTTCATTCCTTCACCGCCATCATGAGCGAGGGATTATCTGTACAAGAGGAGGCTTAGCACTCGCTTATAGGGGTTCCTCATTAGAATGAAATTCTGCAACTGGTCTTGGATTTGAAAGATCGTTTTAACACCTTTTAACACACAGGGTGACAACCTACAGCAGTTCCTCCAGTGGAGTTTTACAGAGTGGCAAGAAATGGGGTGTGAAATGAGGATGGTAGATGCATTATTCCTTGGTAAAAACTTAGCTTGTCAGGGATCATGCCAGTTATTGACAAAAGGCAAAAATTTAGCTCTCATCCACCACTGTTTAAGTACATCTGGTTATTCAGCTATCATTTTCTGGTGGGAACTCATACCCATAGAAGAGCTGCGTAGGCCTGAAAAGCCACAAAGACTGTGAGTTTGTTTCCAACAAGCAGTGCCTGCTCTGCGTGGAAGAGTGGAGGGAGTGATGGCAAAGAGAGAACATCTTGGTCTGATATAAGAGGCCCCACGGAAAGGATTTTACATGAAAAGTTCCAACAGCGTCAACAGTTTCCGTGGGAGTTCATGAAACTTGAGCACAAGAGTGAAGGAACAGAGCCGATGATGTCATGAAAAACCTACCTGGCTTCAACCTTTAAGCACTATGGCACAGTATATAAGCAGCACACTTTGCTTTGCTTTGATTTGTTTACACAGCACAACAAAAGGTATTGCTCCCACTGCTCTCACAAAACAGGAGACTTGGGTCCCTTTTCCACTAAAATCCAAGGCAAAGAGCTCCCAGATCCGGAGCTTAAAAGTGTTTTCCCACCAGCTCTGGACTTTAAAAAAAATAAGTATGACTACACCCACCTAAGCATGCCCCAGCACACTTTACAAGTACTTGGTCTCCGAAGGTAAAAAGAACTTCCGATGTAGATTGTAAAGCTGTGAATGCTGGGGTCCCCTCGTCTTCTGTTTGTTTGTTTTATCCTTGCCGTGCCTTTAACAGCCTGGAATCCCTACAGGGCTGCTAGGGGCTGCTCGGATGGCAGGCGGAGGTGAGCCTGCATTCTTTTCTCCCTTTTTTAATCCCTCCCCTCACGCAGACAGGAACAATGGAGTGCGGAGGGGTGGGAACACAGAAAGAGGGACAAACCCCCATGATCTCTGCTCTGAATTTAAGTTCCAGCGTGTTTTAGAGGCCGTGTAAAAGTGCCTATAGCTGCCTTTGGAAAATTAGTGATAAATGATGCTTGCTTGTCCTAGTACGTGGTCTCTCAGCTCTGCACCAGGTGAATTCGCCTCTTTTGTCTTAGGATTGATCATTGGGGAGGTAAGCCCAGGTTTCCTCTGCAAGCATGATCACTCAGACACAGAGCTCTGAGGGAATCATTTCACTGGAAGGAACACGCACGGCCAGCTTCCAATTATGAGCCATCGTCTGACCTGCCGTGACATCAAATCCACCCAGTCTTAAAAGTGTTCTTTTGCTGCAGCGCTTGGCTTTTGTTCATCCATACGCTATCGATTGTTCATACATAGCCTTGTTCAGGTCTAATGCATTGCCTGATTAATTCATCAGGGCTCCCAGAGCAGTTCTTCGCAGCCTCCACTCCCGCTGCATTCCTGAACTAAACCTGACACTGAATGTTGGCTACCTGATATTCCACCTTATTAATTAAAAATCCACTTTCCCCTCCGCCTTTGAGGATTTGTTTGAAATCAATACAGGGACCTGCAATCATGGAACATCACACTCCTCCGCCCGGAGTGGGAGAGGCATTTCTGCGGCAGAACGAGAAAAGACTGATTGATGAGTGTGAAGAGATGTGTCAAGGAAGAAGCTGCCACTTAAGGTATGTAATGTGTGGTAATTTCCATCCTCTCTGCTGGCTAATTTAATGTGGTTAAAATACCCCCAAGAAACCAGAGCAACAACAAGTCCCCGAAGGAACCTGATTGCTTTTTCCCCACGAGAAAGCCCCTGCAGAGTCAGATAATACAGGCCTTATAGTCACAACGGCTTCTTTAGTCTGCCCACTGCAACCATCTTGTAGCTAACTAATGACACACACACCTCGGCACCACCTCTTAATTACTCATCTGATAGTGAAGGCTGCTGATAGATCATGTATGTTTCCTTGAGACAACAATCCATTGGATCACTGCTTTGCGTAGCCTGAAAGCTCATAGCAGGAGCAACAGCGAGCAATACAAGTATGAGCAAACGGGGGGGGGGGCCCTCCGGCACCCCAAAAGCCCCCCCCCACGGAAGGAAGGGGCGCCTCCCCCCCCCCCGGGGGGGGGGGGGAGGGGGAGGATGCTTCTCCCACCTGCATATTTTGGATGCTGCCTGGTTGTGTGAATGATGAATTGGCCCCAAGCATTCTTACTCCCAAATACCACTCAGGAATAATTACAGTGAAAAGGAAGTGGGTGGTGTGTTAGAATCTGAGACCCAATCCCTAGACTAGAAAAAAACATATTGAGGAGCTGTACTATGCAAGGCTTTGATTGCTGGTGAGAGAGAAGCTGCGCCCAACAGAATTGGTTGAAACACATCAGATGAAGTCCAATACCCAATCTAGTACTTGGGAAGAATCAGCTTTAGGACACAGGGGACAAAACAATGGAGCACCGATGCCTCCCAGTCAAAACCATCACACCACTCTAAACATGCCTGCTCCCCCTTGATTTTTGAAGTTAAGTCTAGCTTGGCCTATTGTATCTTTGGGTGAGGGAACACCAGGGCTGGGAAATAATACTGCCTGTAACAAAAGCCACTACCAGAGTTTACCATGCTGGGCAAGGAGGACTGATTATCACTCTTGGGCACCTTCCCATGTATTCATACATATTGTCTATTATCTATAACAGGTGGGTGATCTGATTCCACTTGTGCAGCCCTAAGCTTCAGGCTGGACAATGGGGCTTACTCAACTTGCAGTTCATAGAATCACAGAATCATAGAGTTGGAAGAGACCTCAAGGGCCATCCAGTCCAACCCCTTTCCATGCAGGGACCCCCATCACAGGACTCTGCTTAAAAACCTGCATAAAAGGAAGCTCCACCACCGTGTCAATATATTCCACTGCCAGACAGCTCTAACCACCTGGAAGTTCTTCCTAATGTTTCAATTGCAGCAGCTTCTCTTGGTCTCGAAAGCACTTTGTCTTCTCCTGCTTAGCGCTGGTTCGCTCCTTCCTCTCATCCACCATGCTTTTCTTTCCTCCTCAGCTTTTCTTACCCTTCTTTCCCCTGCTTGTTTAGCTCCCCACCACCACTGCTGTTAACCAAGGATTGGGAGTTTCTGGCTCCCCAAATTCAGTCAGATATGTTTGCACATCATGCAACTCAAGCTGCGGTCCCACTGGCAAAATCCTTCCTAGTTCCTAGTTCCTAGACATGAATTTCTCTTTTTTGGGGAGTGGGGAGAGGAATCACACAACATAATCCATTACCAATTCTTTTGTCCCCCCTCCGAGCTATCTCTGCATCAAACCCAGCCCACTGGGAAGCTACTACTATATTTATTCTACATTCTAAAGGCCAGTACAATCAACATTCCATTGGAT
>JAHTLZ010003305.1:5153279-5181234 GCA_023846285.1 Phrynocephalus versicolor
GAAAGATATTATATGCTAAATCCTAAAATGAGATCAATTCCACACAGAGAAATCCATAGTGATATTTTAGATCTCATTTTAAACCTGGCGAAAGGATGGTGTTCTCCATCACATCTGGGACAGCAAGCTAGCTTAGAGAGAGAAGGGCAAGTTGTTTAACATCTACAGATCTGCCTTCTTATCAGTTCCCTGCTACCCAGCTTTCTGGCTGCCAACATACAACATCTGGAATAGCTGCCTCTCTATGTCTAATAGCAGGGCAATGCTAGGGATCATTAGGAAGGGTATAGAAAATACTGTAAGTCAGCAAGTGTCATTTGGCCTCTTTATAAATCTGTGGTGAGGCCCCGTCTAGAGTATTGTATACAGTTATGGTCACCATACCTCCAGAAGGATATTATGGAAATAGAAAAAGTGCAGAGGAGAGCAACCAGAATGATTCAGGGAGTGGAACGCCTTCCTTACCATCTTAGGCTGCAACGGCTGGGCCTTTTCGCTCTTGAGCGACGGCACCTAAGAGGTGACCTGATTGAAGTTTATAAAATCATACATGGTGTAGACAAAGTAGATAAGGAAAACCTGTTTTCCCTATCACACAACACTAGAACTAGGGAGCACTCCATGAAACTTTTGGGTGCTAGATGTCAAACAAATAAGAGAAAGTATTTTTCACCCAGAGGATCACTGGTCTATGGAACTCCCTGCCCGAAGAAGTGGTGACAGCCTTCAGACTTGACATCTTTAAGAAAGGATAAAGAGGGTCTCAATGGCTATCATGGAGAAAAAGGGTCTCAATGGCTATCATGGATGCCTAAGGACCACCTCTGAGAGGTGGTACCATTTGCAGGGAATCATAAGCAGTGAAGACATTTGCTTGGGAATACCCTGAAGTAAATGGTGAGCCACTGTGTGAGACAGAGTGCTGGACTGGATGGACTCGAGGTCTTAGACTCAGCTTCTGGGAGCTAGCCACAGTATTATGACCCCCCAAACAGGTTCTGCACTTTGAACAGCTCCTGTGAATGTTCAAAACAGAACCGGGAGTGGATTCATCACCCTGTGAAATCAGGGCACCAACCTCCCCTGGGAAGAATACCCCTGTGCCAAATATATAGAGAGGTACAACTCTATGCCAGATTTTTATATACATCAGAGAGTGTAATAGCCCAATGAGCTCTACAGGCCAGCAAGATAGGATACAGAAATACCTGTAAGAAACTTAGGAAGGAAAAGCTTCTGACCTGCACCCCCCAACACAGGAGCTTCAAACTGAACTACAGTTAGAAGGACTGTTCCCCTCCTGCCTGTGTGGTTCCTTATACCAATCTGCCAGTGCAACTTCACAGCAAGAGAATGCAATTATTTGACACTTTCCTCACTGTGTAGTTGCACTCTGAATGTACCACCACCCTGAGATCAAATTATCGAAATATAAACAGCAACTGGCCACAAAGGGAGATGACACAATGAATGTGCCTGCTACAAGAGATTGCTGGCTTGGATACTCTTTGAAGCAATTCTTGGTAGACTACATATCCCAGCATAAAATGTCCTTGTTTGATCTAACATGCCTTGTGTGACCTAAAGCAGCATTATAGCATACCAGGCCATCACAAGAGATGATCTACTGCATTTATTAATTGCAATTCTTCGTAAAAGGACACTGGAAATCACTTTTTTCACTATAAGCGTTGGCAAACTGTTAGCAAACCTATTGGTTAAGCCATCACTGTGTTAGTCAATATGCAGTCAATATTTGTTTCAAGGGAAGGGGACATTCAGAGCATCTTTTTCTCTCTCCTTCCTGCTTTTCTCATGTAAATCAATTCAAAAGGGAACTTTCTTGATACTTTGATGCAATAGACAAAACACTCACATTACTGTCAACCATCAAGGGGCGCTTTTACACGACCCCTAAGATCCACTGGCAACTTAAATTCGGACCAGAGATCTTCCTGTGTTCCCACCCCTCCACATTCCCTTGCTCCTGTCTGCGTGAGGGGAGGGAGAAAAAAAGGGAGAAAAGAATGCAGGCTCACCTCCGCTCTGCCGTTGGGAGCTACCCCAGGAAGCATTCCAGTCTCTTCCAGTCTCTTAAAGGGGTGGGGGGCAACAAACAAACACAGGGTGAGGAGAGATCGGCACTCACTGCTTTACATCCTCATCTGAAATTTTTCACCATCGGAGACAAGGTACTTGAAAAATGCGCTGGGGCGCGCTTAGGTGGGCGTGGTCGTACTTAATTTTTTTTTAAATCCAGAGCTGGTGCGAAAACAATTTTAAGCTCCAGATCTGGGAGCCCTTTGCCTCGGATTTTAGGGGTCGTGTAAAAGCGCCCAAAGACACAGCTACAACCTTAATCCATACATTCAGTAACATAATTAATAATTGATGTCAGCTGTCTAATGGAATGGGAGTTGCCTAATCAAGAACAAAAAATAGACATATTCACATATCCATAAGCAAAAGCAAAGCTCACATCACAGTTTGTGAAAGTAGTCTACAGTACAGCAGGCTATAAAATACTTTGTCTAGGATTTACCTGTAAAAACATATACAGAAGCAAATTGCCATAACTTGAATGTCCTGATGATATTGATGTTAACTATATTTTACATAATGGTGTTCAACACAGGTTTTGGGGAAGTGTCATCCAACTTGGATTGAAATAACTTCTTCACGTCCACATATGGCATGTAGATCTGTCAGACTACAGCCTGGGCACTGCACCCATCTCATTTGCTAGAGATCAAAACTTGGAGGCATCACAATCTAGAGATGGGCACGAATTTAAAAAAATGGCATTTCGTTTGTCGTTTGGAGGGTCCGTTTCGGTTTGTTTCCTTTTTTGTGAATTTTTGCAAAAAATTCATTTTTGTTTTCATTTTTATTCATTTCGTTGCCATTTCGTTACCATTTATTTCATTTTTTGTTATTTTTTTAGGATTTTAAGCAATTCACTCATATTGCAGTAACGGAAACAAAACGCACGATAAAATTTCCGGTGTTTCTGTTTGTTTCGTTTCATTTTAGAGACAAAATTCGTTTGTCGTTTCGTTACGTAACAAAACAAAAAAATGGAAACGGAAATGAAAAATTGTTCATTTTGTGCCCATCGCTATCACAATCACTTCAGTGGGATGAAAAAAGGAAGGTGGGCGAAGAGACCGTTAGACAAATGAGACATAAGTTACCACACTTGCTTCCTCAGCCATGGCTTCAGGACTGTGAAAGGTACAGCCGCTTGAAATGCCTACATTTTGTCTGGCACCAAAACACTGGCATGACCCAGCTCCATTCATCCAAGCAGAGTTTCTCCAGCTCATTGCTCTGCTGGAAGGAAGGGACACAGCACAGACTGATTCTAAATCAAAATGGTGCAGCTCTTTGACTGGAAAAACAAAAAAGATCTGTGTCTTCTTGTCGACTGCGCACATCTACAGCCTTTGAACCTTCTACATCCCTGTGCAGAAACAGTACTTCCTTGAGCCAAAGGATCTGGTACATCTGGAAGGGAATCACATCCAGATGTCCTGCAGTATTTTGAGATTTATTTTACTTAGGTCTGTGCTAAGCGGTCCGAATTATAATTATTCTGCTGACGTCCTCAGAAAACTCCTGCCGAATGGCTCTCCCAGTTCGCCGTCTTCTTGCTGCCAATGTTTCATCAAGCCAGACAGAGACTAAATGTTCAAGAGGACTTGATGTGTCACAAGCCAAGGCTGCCCAGCAAACATCTACCCGGTCCCAAAAGAAAAAAGAAGCCATGCACTTTCTCCCAAGCTGGTCTTCTCCAAATATGCTAGCCTACTGCTTCCAACATGAATTGGTCATTTTGGCTGCAGATATAAGAGAATTGCTGCCCATCTCCCATGGACGGTTGCAGATTCAAGAGGTCTGGCCCAGAGGAAGAATTGCAGCAGAACTGCAGAACCAGCCATGGTTGCAATAAAAGAGGAAGAGCTTTGAATTGATCCATTTTTGACTGCAACTTGCAGAAGCTTCCTGCCTCAGCCCTCTCGCTGTTTGATACAAAAGAACTGCGACCAATTACCCATCTTTCCAAGTGTGTGTACAAGCTGCACTGCACAAATTCATACCACCCTCCTTCCATCTTCCCTTGCTGCTGACCTCCCCTTCCTCCTCTTCTGTTTCAACCCCTCCCAGCTCGATAACTCAAAGCAGCCCACAGGTTTTTAGACAGGAGTGCTTTCACATAAAGCAGCTGTCATTCATGTGAATAAGGCACCCAACTGGCCAGCTATCACCAGGCAGGAGCAGGAGAAGTGGACTCCACTGGCATGCCCACCTCTGAGCAAAAATGCCCACAAAGGAAGAGAGGCGAGGAAGAGGAGGAGGAAGCAGCAGTAGTGGCAAGATGATGTACAGGGGTTGGGGTTGGTGATGACCCTCTACCTGGGGAGGAACTAGTGAAATGTGCTGCTCCCAAATGCCTGCTACCTAAGGTAGCTGTGTATAACCTTGCATAACCACAAGACCCACCATGCTGAGACGGGGACTCTGGGAGCTGTAGTCCAAAAAAAGCACCTTTTCCAAACTCAAAAAAGAGGTTTGTCCTTGCTTATAGTAGAGATGAGAATACTTTTGTTTGCATTTTTATTTGCATGTACATATATTTCAGTCTTGTAATACCAGCTACTTAGCACAGAAAATCAGCTCTTATTTTAAAAAAAATACGTTGAAGCTCACCCTATTCTTAGATTGATTAAAAAACACACCACTGTCTCCATTTCAAGGAAGAGAAAGTAACACTTTCAAAATATCAGACGAGAAAAGAATTATGACGTAGAAACTTTCAAATTGGTAGCAGTATCATACTCAATACGATTTTTTTTATTTTAACAATAATAAAACAAACGAAAGAAACAAGCATTGATTTTTCAACTAAGATGTAGACATCCAACTTAAGTACAGTTGGATTCCATTCTGGAAATCTTGAAGAGGTATGGAAAGTTTGCATTTTAATTTCACATAGGAATCCCTTTTTAAAAATACCAAAACATTTCAGGGCCTACATTTAAAATCTGTCAGTTGGCACCTGTCTTTGGAAACCAGATATTGACATGATCCAGTTCCAGTTCTTATTAAAATTGCTGTGTGTGTTGAAACCTGTATCAACAAGTTCTGGATAGATCCTTCTTTAAATTTAGAGCTTATTCGGCATAAGAAGATCAGTCAGCTTATACACTTTGGAGATCATCTGTCCAGGCTCTGGTTAGTGTCAGATATTTTTAGAGCAATGCAACAATTTGGGGGTCTCTTAAATGAATCACAGTTGGACAGTTGTATATTAAGGCAAGCAGGGATCTGACCTCCCTTGCTTTGTGGCTATTAAGGGTGACAGAGGCAACCCTATTCTTCCCAGCAGAGAATCAAATATGGCAGCGTGGAACCCTACTGAACCAAGCTAAGAGACTATTCTTCAGCTGAGTGACAGTGTAATTGAAGTTAAAGAGGTGTAAAGCAGTGACATTCCAAAGAAGAAAGAAGGGAAGAAACTGAAAATCAGTTTGCCCCAGCTACTGTTGCCTTTGACTTTCCATCTGTTGGCCTGCTCTGCCAGTCCAGACCGGCACAAGCAGCTCTGACCCTTAATTGGCATTAAGCTTCAGCAGCCTTAGTACCTGGTTGTGAAGCCCAATGTGAATTGCATCTCAAATGTGATCTTAGAAGGCAAAGAACAGACTCCTTGAATGCAGTTTATTCTTGCCCACGTTATTCCTTGACAAACATAAAGTTGGACCTTTTCAAATCACTTCCATGAATCACTTTAATACATGCCTATGCGTTCACTCAAACCGTCGAGGGCCTGGAAGTCATAAGGAACGTTTTGGATTGCGTGATGAAACAAGGAGAACAAGTGAGCATCACAAAGTCACCAGCGTCTTTGCCTGCACCACCAACATTGGCATTATACTTTAAGATATGTGGCATGAGAGTTTGCCTGCTTGAAGGAGTGGAGGTGTGGGCTTGGGTTTCCTACTGCAGCTAGCTTCTCGCTGAGCTTTCGGTTGATCAGCTCTATGTGCCGGGTGTTCTTCCTGGCTTGTCTCAGGGACCGCTTGACCTTCTTCACTCGGTCCCGCAGCTGCTTGTTGCGCTTCTCCAGGGACGCCACCTTTTGCTGCAGCTTCTTGACGTGGTCTTCCTCGTCAAACAAGGCTTTCTGGACTGAAGAACACAGGAGCTGAAAGGACATACACAGAAGAATGCTCAACAAAGACAAAATCAAGGAGTTGGCAGGACATCAGTTCCATGGATAGAAGTCAACAGGGATGGCAGGGGAATTCCACTTTGACAGTGGCGAAAGGACAAGATCCTTTACTACATCAGAGAGCAATAAGGGAGTTTAGTGGGGTATAGGACCAGTCAAAATCTGCTGCCTGGTAGAGTTGACTCATTTTGTCTAATGTGTCCCTAGCTTAATAGTTATGATGATTATCTTAGAGCTGCAGGACAGGAAGGGGCCCTATGGGTCATCAAGTCCAACCTGTGTCAAAGAGGTACAGTGGGGAATTGAACTCCCGACCTCTGGCTGTGTAGCCAGATCCCTAAACCACTGACCTGTCTAGCAGTTCCTGTACTTGCACTTGGCTTGTGCAGGAAGCTCACAGTGATTCTCCAGCCCTCTTTCTGATCAGGTCTGCGCCTTTGTGGTTTCAGAAGCACTGCAGCTTCAGGTGAGCTCAGAGATTTGAACAGTTCATTTTCCCGATAACAAATCGCAACACACAAACCACCACCACCACCACCAGCAGCAGCAGTGGCCATGCTGGCTATGGGATTCTGGGTGTTACAGTTGAAAGGCATTTGTTCCAGGTTCATTTACTGAGCTCACAAGGTGCTTTGTAGATAAAAAACCCCTGAGCATGCAGAAAAGAAAGGCACACAAGTCCATATGACACATAATCTGAAAGACTGAAATATTTTGTCTCAAATGGGCAAAGAAAAATCTCCAAAGCTGTTAAAACCACAATTTTTAAAAATCAGATTAGTAGCAGAGAAAACATGTCATGAAGAAGAAATTATAAAAAATAATTTGCAATTTTTCTTTACCAAAAACAACCTAATATGCAAATGGTTACAAAGAGAGTAGCAATAAAGAAATGCTTAAACAAATGTACCAGCATGGTGTCAAATACATCTTACTGGAGCAGCTACCTCTGCAGCAACCTGCCACAATGACTCAAGCATCACTTCCTTTTGTAATTCTTCTTCTTCTTCTTCAGGCACCATATCCTTGTACAACATTAGCGATCAGTAGCATGATCTGGTTTTTATCCAAAGTTATTCTCATTAGAAAAACTGCTCCCGTTCATTGCTTTTTGTGGTTTTATTTTACATTTCTCTCACATGCCTACAGGTGAAAATATGTGCATATTGTTGTTTTAAAGATCTTTTTGTTTGTTTGAAATGTTATTATATATGATCTGCGTGTTAGTACTGAGTTTCTGCCACAACTCATTGTTGAAATGCACCTCAGGAGAATCACAGGGAAACCACAGAAAACAATATGCTTTTCTTAGGTCCCATCCTCCGCAACCTTTCTGTCCAGTAACAGCCAATGGTAAAATGTATTATAAATTACACATGTGCAGTTCCTCAGTGCATAGCTACATCATCAGTGGCTGGCAGGAGTCATGAAAGAGACAGTGTCATGAAATGAGGAAAGAAATAAATATGTTGATTTCCCCTCACAGACAACAGCATTTTCAGCAGCACCCCAGAGTTCTTTCTAACATGCCGCTTCAGCCTCAAGGGAAGAATCATCAAGGAAAACAGTTTTAGACATTTCTGGTTCCTTGCTGCCTCTTCAGCAGGATTGTTACAGAAACCAAGACACAGGGGTATAAAGCTGATAAGTAACAGTTTAATCCTTGTTCTTTGCCAAAGGGCTCAGGCTTAATATTGTGGCATGCTTTCCCCATGTCCCACGGATAAAGTAAGTCAGGAGTAGAGACCACACAGTAAAACAGACTATTGCCTCAAAACCATTTTCGCAGCCCCCACTGCCTCCCCTTACTGGGGGGAAATGGTGCCACCCTAAATCTTTGGTGTTCACACACACACACACACAAAGAGAGAGAGAGAGAGAGAGAGAGAGAGAGAGAGAGAGAGTCATGTTCTCCTGATTCTCTCTACTGCCAACTGGGAAGGGGCTTTTTTTCCTGAAGATGGCCCGTGCTCTGTAGCACTGACAATCTAGCACCCTCTGTACCATAGAGAGCTGGCACAGTTGCCATTACATTCCACCAGAGGTAGCTCTTTCCAGCTTCTTGGAGGTCCAATGAAACATCACCATCCCAACCCTCCCGGAGGCTATCCACCTTGACCATCTATGGGTTGCTTCTGCCCTGTGGCAGACGTGCCTCATCTCTTTCCTTCTCCCTCATACATCTCTTTGTATGTTACCCAAAACTGACACTGTCTCTTCTCTTGACACCCGGTGTAATAAGAGGACAGACTTCTGAGGTGATAAAGTCAACTGTACCACGAGAGACTATTGATGAGGAGCCAGAATTTTAGTAGTCCTGTAATGAAGGAATTCATAGCACGTGGCAAAGATCAAGCTGGACGCTCCCTCAATATCATCTTTCCTTGTACACGCCAAATAAAACATGTTAGCCTGTAAGGCATCACAAGAGTCTTTGTTCTTTTGCCCCCTCCTTTTTCTCCAGCATTAATTCATGTCTTATTTTATGCACATGCCCCCGCTCTTCTTAGGTCCCTCTCCAGAGGTCCAGAGGTGCAGCTTTTTGCATAACCCAGTCCAAATAAATAAGTAAGCCCCTCTCTTGCTGTGACAATGAATAATCGCATGTTGTTGCCTTGCTGTTGCCCTTAATTTCTTGTTCTCTGCTTTCCGATATTCTCTAATTCTCAGCTCAAGAGGCTGGAGAGGGGAAATATCCATTTATCTGGAAGAGACATCAACACCTAGCAGTGCTCTACAGATAATGGCCCACCAGAACTCCCATTTCCAGTGGGTTGCTTTGACTGAGTCAGCTTTACCAATCGGTTCTGACAATTTGCCAGGATCTCAGCTCCCTGCAGGAAGTGCCCTCCTCCACTACCAATCCCAGGAGTTGCTTTTCAAAAGAAGACTCAAGGATAGGCATGTCCAAACTTTGGCCCTCCTGATGTTTTGGACCACAGCTCCCAGAATTCTAAACTTAGATTGCCAATAGCACAGGACTGTGAGAGTTGTGGTCCAAAACATCTGGAAGGTCAAAGTTTGAACATGCCTGCTCAAGGACATGGCTCTGTGTGTGTGTGTGTGTGTGTGTGTGTGATTTTTAAAAACAAACAAAAAAATAAAGCATGCCTATTCTGAGCTAAGTGGGATTGCACAAGCATCTGACTCAGATAACATTAACTGAGTCCCTACCACTAGCTCTAAACTTCTGATGTAAATCTCTACTGTGGGTATTGTTCAGACACATTTTTACTTAAGAATGACCATGAACTGTTTTAGCATTCTGGGTTGGACCAAAAGCAATAAGCCAGCTACAATTCTGCCCATCTGATGCCCAAACTATTACAGCCAATCCACTATTTGAATTTGAAATCCTACTGGTGCACCAAATGCACGATTCTGGTCGAACCTAGTGGTTGAGAAGTCTAATTTTTAAAAGGCCCATATTTACACCCCAAAGACCCATTATAATGCAAAGCAAGAAAACTAGAACGTGCAAATGGTTCACTTTCATTATTGCTGGCAGGAAAGAAGTTTCCGGTGGCAATTTCAGTTTGCATACATCTCTGATCAAGTTGGTATGCTATTGTATATGTACATGTGTGCATGCTAAGAATGCATGTGGGAGAAAACTGCTGGAAAGAATAACAAGTGGGTGTATGTGCATGCGGAATGCTGATTGGTTGGTGAGAATGAGTGAGGTAAAGAACTGCTGAGTAGCTCAATGCCTTAGGCATCTGGCTGCAGACCCAGAGGTTGGCAGTTCGATTCCTCCCTGTGCTAGACTTAATGAGAGATAGGGTTCAATGCAGCTCTGCATTTCTAGGATTATTATTACCAGTTGATACGTGAAGAATGCCAGCTGACTTTGTCAGGTGGTTTGAGAGTTTGTTGAGAGACTGTTGGATATTTGTATAAGAGAGACATTTCTTTAGGATGTAGGAGAGAGAAAATATTAAAGCGGTGACTATGGCATCAAATATGCCACCCACATGGCCATGGAGTTGCACAACACTGGCTCCTTGGCTTAAATACGATGAGCACTGCCCCTAGAGTGGGACACGAATAGCACTCATGCGAGGGGGGAACCTTATGGCATCAAATACTGCAGGATTTGCTCCAATTATGAAATGAGGGAATTCAAAATATTTTTGCCATATTCAGCCCCCCCCTTTTTGCTCCCAGTGGGGCTCCCCCCCTTTGTCATTGGCGGTCTTCTACCATTTTTCAACATAACAATTTGATTTTTATCCATGTGATGAACTCATTACCTCTTATAAAGAGGTCAGCATGTCTGTGGGTGGTGTTTTAGTGACAAAGGCAGTTGGGGCATGATTCCCAGGACTGGGGGGGCACCCCCACCCCACCTTATTTCTTCTTCCCAAATCATCCTCTTTTTGAAAAAAATCTTGCATAAATAAGATAAGTGCTAGAGTACCCTATCATCTTATCAATGGTTCATCCTTAGTATTTCCTACATTTATGCCCCTGTCAGTTTCCCATCAGATTGGCAGAGGTGGGACCAAAGGAAGGAATGGAGGGAGAGAGGGGGGAGCTGCAGGCTGGAATGTAAACTGCATTACATCCAGAATGAACAGTGAATCCCGAATCACCCCATAGCCTCTGTATGAGCACAAACAGTGATTTCAGACATAATACATGTGGTGAAGCAAATCACAGCAAAGCCAAATTGCTCCTTAGTCACACCCTAAGAAGGAGGTTATTTCTGTTCCTATTATTAGATCCAGAAATGTATCTTTATTACCGTTAGCTACTTGTTATTCCAAAATAAATACCTTTCATTTTGTTCAAACTGACTTCTCTTCATCATATTGTTTTTGAAGAAGTCAGTCAAGGCACTCCTCCCACATGCTAGCAGAGTGTAAAGACCCAAGCAACAGCTTAATCGAAGAAGTTATTTTCACACACCATCAAAGTACCGAATAAACCCAAGGCCAGGGTTTTTAATGATATATTTTAAGTGAAACCAGTAGAATCAAGGTAGCATTAGCTGGGAAGACACAATTAATAGAGGCAAACCTAAATATTGACAGGGGTTACGGGGGCTGCAATTGTCTATGGCAAAACACCAGCACCAGCATAACAATTGTATAAGCAGCTGTGTGTGAGGTGGCTGTTCAAAGAGTAAATTTTGCTGTGGTGAGTAGGGATCCATCCTCAAGTTGTCACAAGATCTTCTGGGATTTCCTTCTCTTTTACCACTACAGCATCTTTGTTTTCTGTATCAGGACACGCTACATATGTATACCTGCATATCCACTGAAAACCTCAAAGGTCTTAACTTCAGAATACAGAACTTGCTCTCTTATTCCTTTTGTGTCCGTATGTTTGTGAGAGAAATGTGTTGTGTGTGTGTGTGTGTGTGTGTGTGTGTGTGTGTGTGTGTGTGTGTGTGTTTTGACACCACCCTTTGGTGATGGTACCATTTGAGACGTCTTCTGCGTCATCTTGCCCAATGTTGTGTTAACACACTTTCAACCAGTGATGTCCTCTGAGGTGTACTGCAACTGACACCCCCCCCCCCAAGAGTGAACCCAATCCCAGGCTGCATTCCCTAATCTTTTTAGGGAATTTCTATCCTTTTGGGGAATGTAAGAATATACAGACATCTGTGTTGGGAAGAAAAATACATAACTTTAATGAAAAGACATTCAAAAGCTACTGTTTCATGTAAACAAAATAAACAGTTGGTAGAAACTTAATCCTTAGACTCACTATACTGAGCAAACAACATGATTCCAACCAGTTCTGCTTAGATGTAGAAGGAAACCACACCCACTCAAAAAAAATTAAGAAATACCATGTAAAGTGGCTTTTAAAGAAACGAGTCATAAATCCTATAAGATGCTACTCATAGGCCTGTCTTCATAGGGTATAGGTGTTCCGTTCATCATCTTCCCTAAAGAAACATATTCCAAGATAGATGTAGTCCGCCAAAAAACAGTCTTTTCCTCAAAAAACAGTGGGGGGATTAGAAAACCACCATGTCCACATCATAATGGCCATAGTACATTAGCTATTTGAATAACAGACACAGGTAGAGACCTTAAACTTTCAGAAGGTGTCACAACTGAAAAGTAAAAGTGCTGTATTTGTGAATAATATGTTAACAAAAAGCCTTCCAAAAGGTAGGGGAGTACAGATGTGATCATCCATTTCAATGGGAAAGGCAAAATGGAAACCAATCATCAAGCCTTCCTATCTATTACCTTGAGAGCTGAAAAGTTATTTTACATATTTACAGCCCCAGAGTCCTAAATGAGCATGACTGCCCGCAAGCAAAGGAGTCATGACAGCTGCTCTCTCTCTCTCTCTCTCTCTCTCTCTCTCTCTGTGTGTGTGTGTGTGTGTGAGAGAGAGAGAGAGGGGGGGGGGAGAGAGATTTCGTTCCAAGTTGGAGTCCAAATCAAAGCAAAATAAAAACACCCTTTTCCAGCCTCTACCTCAACCTTTGTCAGGCTGCTGTCAGCAACAGGAAGACTAATCCATGTTGGGCAAGTGAATGTACAACAGATCAGGATTTGTGGCCTGAAGTGCTTGTAAACTCTCAGCTCGCTTGTCTCTGGTCTCTGGTTTTCATGTGAAATATAAACAACCCAAAGGTTGACCTGATGCTTCCTATAAGAACACAACAGGAGAAGATGTTTAAGAGTGATTTGGCCTTATTTCTCCTGGGTGTATTATGTTTACATGGCACGGCTGACATCCTGGCTGAAGAGAACCAAAAATCTCCTGCCACAGTCTGTCATGCTGGGGGGGGGGGGGGAATAAGAGCAATTTGCGAGTTTTGACTTACCAAGAGGGACTGACTCAGCAGAGCAACGAGATTGCAGAGAAGTTAAGCACCACATGTGTGCACATCGACTCAACAGAAGCTCTTCTTAAAATGCTATTCAAAGAAATGAGTTCAGCAGTTTATTATTATTATTTTTAATCTCTGGGGAAAAGATTCATTCATATTTTCCCCCCAAGATCTTTGTTATACAAAGGTGCTTCTATGCCTGCCAGCTCTGTGTTCCATGCAAAGGAATATTAAAAGAGTGTAAGGGCATCAGTTCAAAGTTTGGGCGCAGGGATAGATGAGAAGATGTGCAGTAAAGCTGAAAGTAATTCTTGAATGCCTTCCAGGTGGAATGGTGAACAATGGCCTGTATTTAAAGACCATTTCTTCTACTTATATTCCTTTCTTGTTACAGCAACTCCACTGGCTGCCAACCCAGTTCCAGGCACAATTCAAAGTACTGCTTTTTAACCTATAGGGCCTAAATGGCTTGGCTCCAAGCTATTTCAAGGAAGGGGACATTTTATATAAATAATAAATAAAATAAATTTCTTCTTCAAAAAGATAAATGAAAAATAAAACCATTTTGGTTTTGATCGCCAAAGATTGTGCACTGTTCAGTTTTTCGATGGAAGTATACATATAGTCACAAAGGAAGAAGCCTCTATAGACATTGGGTGGAACAAAAGCAACAGAAACATCTTGTAGTACCTCAACTATTCCTTTTAAAAGAAACATCTGGTGCAGTAGACTCTAATCCAGGCATGTCCAAACTTTGGCCCTCCAGATGTTTTGGACCACAACTCCCACAGTCCTTATTCTGGGAGTTGTGGTCCAAAACATCTGGAGGGCCGAAGTTTGGACATGCCTGCTCTAGTCCATGAAAGTTCACATGCTTCAGTCTTCAAGATGCCACAAAACCTGCTTTCTTAATTTGTATAATTTAAATACTGTCACTTTTTCACTTTCTTACATACTGCTGGAGTTTGAGGAATTGAAAAGCTACAAGAAAAGGTTCCTCCTGCCTTACCCCTGAAGCAACATAACTGATGGCTGTCATCATGCATACATATTTGCTATGACTTGTCATCCCACCATTGCCTTGGGAAAGAAATGTCTGGCAGGATGCTTCAGTACCCAACATATATTTTTTTTACTCAAAAGGTTGAAATATGTTTAATAACTATTGTTTTGTTATACACACCACCTGCACACACTGCAGCAGCAGCTACAGATATATACAGTATTCGTGTCCATCTCTCTTGCTTACTATATATAGTATTGGCTTTTGTGCGGTGGTGGTGGGGAATCTTCTACAGCCAGCAGATCCTGCTGCCAGCAGTGGTAAACCACAAGCTAGAGGGCAGCTTTACAATCAGATAATATGTCATTAAAACTACTCAAGATGCATACTGGATTGTGCATGTGAGAGAGCGTGTAGAATGTCCTTTCTTTGTTCCTTCTGTGAAGCAAGGCAGGAGAAGACAGATTATCCTCTTGACTTTGTGTCTAGGTTGGGGTGGAAGAGTGGAGCACAACAGGTCCTCCTTAGGAGCCTGGGGTGGTCCCCTACACGTAACACCCCCCACAAAACCATCACATAAAATGACACATGTTGATTTTTATGTGCAGATGCAAAAAAAATAATGAAGTGATTTTTCAAAAAATCGAAGTAATGACACTCTCTGAAATTCTACTGAAATCTTGTTGTGTATACATGGGCATAACGCAACAGTATGCTCACAGCAGCTGCAAGAATACCAAGGCAGAAGTGCTATCTGCCACTCCAGTGCCTTGTTTAGTCAGCCATGACAAGAGTCCAACTGTGCCATCCTGCATTGCCTGACAAAGTTGTGCCTCTATCACCACATGCAGTGATGAACTGAATTCCAGCCTTACTGAAAGACGGATAAAAGATTTAGAACTCAGCTCTTCACTGGGGCAAGTCCTCTGACATCCAGTGCACAGTCTATGTCCTTATCCCCCGCTTGCACCTCTTTCAAATTTCTTCAGCCACAAAATGTTAATCTAAAGTTATTAGAACAGTTTCACTATTCTACAAAGTGAGTTTCATTCCTAAAAGCTATTTTGGTCTCAGCAGCTCACAGCTGTCTCCCCAAGTGACTTGTCATGTTCCTTTGAGCATATATGTTTTAGAACATGTCAAGCTGCCTTGGGGCCAGGCTGCCCCTTGAATGGGGATTCTGTTTCTTCTGGGAAGATCATTTTGTACGACTTAACGCATGCTTTTGCAATTATGGGGTCATGAAACCTTGAGCGCTCGCAGAATGGTGTTTAACAAGAGTTCCAACAATCTATTAACATGTTCCAATCCCGAATTTTGTTTATGAGACCAGTGACGGGAGAGAAACATAAGGAAAAGTGATTATCGGGACAGAAAAGGCTCAAGGAACTGAAGCCCGGGCAAATGTGTCACTTTCTTCTTTGGTTGCACCCAGAATAACGTTTTCCCTGGCAGCCCATATTTTATTTAATATTTGGCACCAAATTATCTTATGCCATTCATGGCAAGGGCAACGGTGTATTCACCAAAGTTCAGCCCTGTTCCTGTAAGGGGTGAAGAACATATTAAGCAGAATGAAAACCAGAATGAAGCCATTTTAATAACAACTGGATTCCCGCAAACAGGCTCACTAGTTCTTCCACCTTTGCAAAACAACTAGTACCAAGGAGTGCATGTATATCCTCTCCCATCTGTAATTTGAGGGTATTTCATATATTTCTCTGATTAAAAGTGGCAAGATTCAGGATTAGCTCTAAAATATCTTTTTACAGGAGTCACCAGTTCTGAGGCACACAATGCGAACCTCACTCTGTGAGCACTCATTTTGAAAGACATTGGCTTAATGTCAAAAGAAACATTTCATACGGCAAAGCGGTTTAATTTCTATCAGAAAACCATGAAGACTTCTTCCCTCCTGTCCTTTAGAAGAATATTTCACAATATTTCACAAATTTCTTAATTGGGTCTTTTAATGACTCATGTAGAGAAGATGTTCACTTGTCTTTTATTGTATCATCATCAGTCATGACCACCAACAGTCATGACTGTTTGTAGCCTTTTTCGACCTAAAAGGGGCTTTCGACTCAATCTCAAGGACCCTACTGTGGGCCAAACTGGAAAAATCCTCAATTGATAGGAGACTGCTGTTCCTCATTCAAAAGCTATATCTTAATACGAGCTGCCAGGTGCGCTATGGCCCTGCCGGGGAACTGTCGGATGGGATCCCAAATAACAAGGGGGTTAAACAGGGTTGCATCCTGGCACCCTATTTATTTAACCTTTTTATCAATGACTTGAGCGATTCCTTGAAACAAGTTCAGGGCCACCCCCCCAAGTTAGGTTCCCAGCAAATTTCACTACTCCTTTATGCAGATGATGCAGCAGTTCTATCCCAAACCCAATTGGGTCTTAAGAGGCTCATTACAGCTTTTGCAACTTATTGCGATAGCAACAGCCTGTCCATCAACACCCAGAAATCTAAGATTTTAGTTTTCTCAAAGAGGTGGAAAAGACTGTGTTGGTTTCTACACAATGACACTCTAGAGCAGGTTAAGGAATATAAATACCTTGGGATTACTTTTAGATACAACATGAGCTGGGCAACTCATAGAAGCCACGCCCTTAATCTTGCTAAATGTAGTTCACAAGCAGTGGCTCGGTTTTTCTACAGAAGCGGAGGTCGCCATGTCCCATCAGCCATTCAAGTTTTTCAAGCAAAAACAAGGGCTCAATTATTATATGGCACCCCAGTTTGGATCAAAGCATTCAACTCTGAGGTTGAAAAAATTCAATCTGCTTTTTTGCGTCAGATTCTGGGGGTCCCAAACTGTGTACCCTATGCAGTGTTGTGCCTCGAGGCAGGAGTGGGTAGATTGGAATTCAACGCCTGGACCCAGACCCTAAAGTACTGGCTTAGAATCCTTTTTTGTGCAGACCAACTGGGGTACATAGCTGACATGCTGTCTGATTCTTACCAAAGCCGCTGGCAATCCTTCATTAACCAAAAAATCAGGTCTGTAGGTATCCCGCTTGACCATATCTTGACGTTAGGGCAGAAACAGGCTCTAAGAATCCTTACCCAGAGGCTAAGTGACATAGAGAGGCAGGAACTTTTCTCCCTGGCACATAGAACCTGCTCCCCTTTGTCACAAGGCGTGTTTCCAATGTATAAGACCCCTGCGGCATATTTAACTTCACTTAGTTCACCACAGGCTTGTAGAGCTTTCATGCTGGCCAGGATGAATGTATTGCCATCAGCACTCCTTCAGGGTAGGTTTACGGGGATTCCGCGCCAAGAAAGATTTTGCCCATGTGGAAACCAGTCCCCAGAATTTATCCAACACGTGCTCTTATTTTGCCCTTTCTATGATCATATTAGAAACAACTTAATTGCCCCATTGCTGAAGAAGTTCCAAGGCCACCCTTCTAGATGGTTAGTCCAATACTGTTTAATAGATAAGAATTCTTATGTTACAGCCCAGGTAGCAAAGTTTTTTCTGGCCGCCATACGCAAGAGAGCAGAGATTACCTCGACCATCCATCCATCTTCCTGATGTTTTTACCCATCCACAGTTTTACTCTTTTTCACTGTTTTAAGATTCATTGTATATTTGCTTATATGGGTCATACGACCGCAATAAACTTGAAACTTGAACTTGACCACCAACATGCCATAAAATACATTCTCATTTACAGCACTTTCCAGGTGCAAAAATCATCATCAGCAATGTGTCATAAAGGAGATTCTGATTTACAGTAGCACTCTATCTGGGATAGAGTAAAATATTCAGAAGGTATTTATTGGTCCCTTCTTCTGGTGGCACTCTGGGATTGTGGCTACACAGACAATATGGGACTTACCCCTGTCAGCCACACACTCTGCAGATGGTCTTATCCGGCTCCTCTCCCAAGAGAGGCATAAGTTCCTGGTCTCTGGTGTTCCAGTTTACTAAGCTATGTCATTTATCTTACATTCCAGCCATTGAGAGGGATAAGCACAGACTAAGAATGTGAAGTAGGGGAACTGTTTTCATTTCAGGTTTTTTTTCAGAGGCACCTCATTCATTTTGAGGTCCTTTCAGGTAGCTGGTCTTTCATTAAAGCTGAAAAGGCTCAAATCTTCTGTGTACTTTTATTTCAATTTTCCTCATTTGGGTCTCTGAAGTTGAACCAAGTTAAGCCTGCAGAGCTCTCAGAGGAACTTCCAAAAATCAAGGTCAAGGCAGCAGATAATCATGTATTCCAAATGCTAACAATAAAACAACCGTGTCTACAAAGCTAAAATCTTTATCAGGCCTGTGCCGCAGGCCCTTTACAGCACATCACATCAGCATCAGAAAACAGTAGAGATGAGAAGCAAAAGTACCACCAGATTGATCGGTCTTCATCCATGACCTTTTGAAGGAGGAAATCCAAATGAAATGCAATAGTTTCATTTGTCTCTCTTTTGAAACCCCTAATTGATTGCATTTCCAAGGCCCTTTGTCGTAAAGCCACACAATTCCACAAACAAATCAAAGTGCCTCTTTCGTGTTTTTCCTATTCCAGTTAACCTCAAATCCTATTCCTGCCACAGAAAAACATTAATTCATATAATAACATCAGTTTGTGTGCCTTGTTCAGAGTTTCATATGATTTAAAAAATAGATTTCTCCATCTCCCTGAAGTGTTTAGAATTAAAACTAGATGCTGTGAAGGAAATGTGAGTACCGAAACTCCACTTCTTATGGATCGCTTTTACAAGTAATGAGAGTTTATGGTGAAGTTGTATTTCTAAAGCAAGGCAATGGACAGGAACAAAGTTACTTCCACTGGAGTAATGAGTCACATTCCTATGGAATTCCAGAATACACTCCAGGAAGTGTGGGAGGCAGCCACCTTCACTTTCTGCAGTATTAAAAATGTCCTGTCACACAGTCATCCAAGAAAGATTGAATCAGAACCCTTATTTTCCAATTTTCCAAATTTTCCAAAACAGAACACATATACACCAACAGCAGGCTTATGTAACTTAAGGAAAATAGTAAATACTAATAATTAATATAGCAGGAATGGAAATAACTCCTTCAGAGCAACAAGAGTGATCAATTGGCATTGCTCAGCTCCAAGAAGAGGTTTATTTTGAGAAAGAAAACTCCGAAGTGTTGAATGGACTTCAGTAGTAAAGTAAGGCCTCCTGCAAATGGAGCATCCCTTCTAAAGCCACTCGGTCCTGGCACTTACTGAGATTCAAATTGAGACTTCTTTTTAAGGACCAACATCCCCTCTCCTTCTCTCAAAGACACATTTAAGACATATATTGCACAGAAATATTAAGAAATGCAGTTTCCTGCTGGAGCTTCTCCACTGGAGTCTTTAGAAAGAAGTAAGAGAGTGCTAGTTGAAATCTTCCAACCTGCAGCTTCTGAAGAGCTAAATTCCCTCTCCCATATACCCCACCAAAATAAGCCATGCTTTCAAGAGGACTGACAAGGAGTGGACAGTCACATAGGAATGTGCTGGATGAAACAAGATAAGGGGAACATCATATGTGCAATTGGGAAATGATGAATAACTTGAGTGCAGAACATGGTGTTTTAGGGAGAACAGATGCTCCCTCTGGAGCAGCCCTTTCATTCTTTTGACTCAGGCTGCAGTTAGGCGGCAAGAACCGTGTGAAGAGATGGAACGTAAAGATTTAATTTGAAGGACGTTTCTGTATCATTCCAGTATGACAAGAGAAAAAGGGGCAAAACCCAGAAAAGTAGGGCTTTCTGTTTGGAAGAAGGCTTGTAGTACAAGTGAAATTATTTGACTTGCCTTGCTCATACAAAGTGCTAGACTTCGTCATGGCCAGCCCTACCATTAGGCAATGTGAGGCAATTGTGTCTGGTGACAAGTACCACAAAGTGTGAGAAGCGCTCTCCCAACATTCCTCCTGAACCCCCAGACATAGCGGCACGTAAAGCTATGTAACTGCCCCTGTAACCCATAAAGTTGACTGCTGCACTAAGGTCTAGGGCAGTGGTTCTCAACCTTCCTAATGCCCTGTTTAATTACCCTTTAATACAGTTTTTCATGTTGTGGTGACCTCTTGCCCTGCTTGGAAGAGGCCACAAACCCCCTTTGGCAGGCCACTATGCTGCAGGTGCCATAGAGAATTTCCCCCTACAGGCACCCTCAGCCAATCACAGCCTCTGGTGCCATTGACTGACATCCCCTCCAACCTATAAAGCTGTAACTCACTCTTCCCCCCCTTCTTCCCCCTCTCCTCCAGACCCAAGCTGTTTGTGCCTTTTTCCTCACTGGCTCATGGCGACCCCTTTGAAATGGTTGTTCAACCCCCAAAGGGGTCCCGACTCCCAGGTTGGGAACCACTAGTCTTGTGGAAGATATTTTCTAATCGTCAGTGTTGAAATAAAATTCCACTATTATTTCAGATCACTTCTGCGCATGGAATTGGGGTGGAGGGCATTTGTTATTTGCTTCAGGCAGAAAAATGTCTTCAGCCAGCCCTGGACTATATCATGTCCCATTAAAGCAAAAGACACCACATAAGAATTTTCTTAGCCCCATCTACAGAGATTAAACCTATAAATGCATTGTAATTAAGTTACACATCTACACAAGGATGTCTGCGGAAAAGCTGTGTTCACCTGTTAAAATTAATTCTCTCTTTTATTTTCATAAACTTTATATACCACAGGCTACTTCATCGGATGCACCTCAAAAAATTTAATGTTATTGGTGGCCCACATATCCACAACCAGAAACCTGGCCTTTTCAATGGTGGCCACCTTGCTACAGAATAGGTTAGTGGCAGAAGTGCATCAGCCCTTGCCCTCCCGATATTTAGAAGGCAAATAAAAACATTATTTCCTCAGCAAGCTTTTTGAGAATCTTCTCCTCGTTTAATTACAATTTGATTGCTCATTCTTTAAGTATTTGAGAATGTTGCTGTCATTGCCATATATAGCTTGCATACTGTAATTAAACTGTAAATTGCCCAGAGACCACTTGAAGTGGTATGGGGTGGTATATAAGCAGAACACATTGCTTTGCTTTGCTTTGCTTTGCTTATATTTGTTTGTTTATTTGTGGGTGAGGTTAGGGACAGCTTTTCTTTTCTTTTCTTTTTTTCTTTTATATTCATACTATGATGTAAGCTACCCAGAGTAGTGGCTTACCACTAAATAGGTGGGGTAGAAATTTAGCAAATAAAGAAATCTGTTGAAATGGTTGTGGTGCATGAAATATAATGTCAAAGCAATCTTGTTAGTTTTAAGGTGTTCAAAGTCTTTCTTATAGAGACATTGGCTCAACTGATATATCACCAAATTGTTGGCTCAGCAAGAGATGGGCAGAATTCTCAAACATGGTGGTTCCCAACCTTGTGTTCCCAGGTGTTCTTGGACTAAAACTTCCAGAAGCCTTCACTATGAGTTGTGGTGGCCAAGATCTGTGGGATTTGTAGTCCAAGAACATCTATGGACCCAAGGTTGCGAACCACTGTTCTGACAGAAATCTCTGCTCTTATAGGAACCACATTTCCAAGGATTTTATGCTTGGGACTATGTTTTGCTTTGTTTTTGTTTTTGTTTGGCAAACGTCCATGCCACCATTCAAATTACCAGTATGCCCAAGACATCGTGATAAAATTAAATATGGCAGAAATGTGCAGCCATAAAAATGTGAAGATGAAAACACAAGTAAAAAAGAATAGTTTCCTGCCTGGAAAACAAAATGGATGTGTAACTATATGGTAGGATAACTATTTTTAGAGTATTTTATTCCATCATGCGGTGCAACAGTAGACTTGGTCAAACCTGCAGTTTAAGCAACTTCCAAGTGACCACAAAGCTTATGTGAAACCCAGGATTTCAGAAATGCACAACACAATCCGGCCACTATTAAGCAAACTGATCTGAGTTTGATCACACAGTCTTATATCCATTCATATTTTGTGCTTTGACATGCAATTATAGGTTACCCAAAATTTGGAGTTTCCTGAGGAAGACTCATAATTAACATACTTGATTTGTTTCATAATGATTTGCTGGGTTGGATGGGCCACTGGCCATGATGTGCTGATCTTAAAGACTGTAGAAATAGTTACTACAGTATATAATTCTTACCTGTTTAGTTTTGATGCATTTTGCAAAGGTTATTCCACAAAAGCTTATGTCAAAGGCCATTTATTCTTTAAGGAAATGGTGAGCAAAGTGTGGCCCTCAGCTACACGTGGCCTTAGCAGCTACCAATTTGTTTAAAAAATGGAAATAGCATAGGTTCATTTTTTTCATCCTCTAGAGCGGTGTTGGTGAACCTATGGCACGGGTGCCAAGGTAGTACTCAGAGCTCTTTCTGTGGGCACCCGACATCACCCCTTCACTGCCACCTGTATTAAGGTTTAATTGCTGTATTGGCACTTTGTGAAAAATTAGTGGGTTTTGAATCACAGTTTTGGCACTCCGTCTCTAAAAGGTTTGCCATCACTGCTCTAGAGTGTATGGGGCTAGATGGGTGGTATAGAAATCTAATAAATAAATGAATAACATTTTCCAAGTTTTAATACACACACACACACACACACACACACAGAGAGAGAGAGAGAGAGAGAGAGAGGCACCACTGAGGGTTCAGACAGTCAAATTTGTTTTGATTTTTTGATCCACTAAAAGGATCAAGCATTTTGTTTAAATTTTACCTCCAAACACAAAGGCTTTTCTTTACCCATTTGACATAAACCACACTTGATATAATTAATGTAGGAAAGAGGCAAATAAGAAACAGGTTGGAAAGCTACCAACATATTTTTAAAAAAGGTATGTACTGTATAGTCATATGTCAGCCAACGCCTTTCTGCCGAACACATGAAGAAAGAGGCTGTGGAGGGCATGCTACCAAATTAGCCAGATGATGCTGAGTGTAACTCATTCAATTTGGCTCACGGTGGTGTAAAGAATGACAAGATGGTGTCACCCAGAACATTATCTGGATTGTCTCAGTGCCAGTGAAAGTTGGTTGTTTACACTGTGGTGTCTGTGCTTATCTCTGTTTATTTAAAAAAAAAAACAGCCTTGGTGTATATTCCATCTATTTTCATCCAAAAGACACAAGGTTTTTGACAAGTGACTTCCAAGCATTCTAATTATAAAGTGTGTTTATTTAAAGCAGGTGGATAAAAAGGGAGTGAGCACTTCCTGTTCTCTTCTGGGTGGACAAATGGGCGACAATGGCATTCTTCTCATGGTTCTGTCTCCTGCTTTGTTGCTGCTTTAGAGATACAAGAGACACCTGCTCCCTCCAACACCTGCAGTCACATTCCGCGCTCTGGCAGCTCGCAGCTGTTTCAGCAGCTGATCTAATGTGCCTCTCATGAATGGGTTAAACACTGCCTTGCCACTTTTTTTGGTGGGGGGTTACGATGTGAGCTCAGAGGCCTACACTTATCTTGTGGGAATCTGAGGAAGCCAACAGTATTTGCCTGTCAACAAACGTGACTCTTCACATTGGGGGGGGGGTACTTTCCCAGAGTGCTCTTAGGAGCAACAAGGCTATATTTCATAAACACCATGCTGTGTCTAGAGCCAGAAAAAAGTGTGTGTGCTTTTCATTCAACTCTCTTAGTGTCCTTGTTGCTGTCCAACAAACTAACCCTTCCCAGCTCTGTTATCATTGCTTCACATTCCAGAGGCCCACAAGCCCATCAGCAGTACGGTTGTCTCGGCACTCCCTATAACAACAGTCAACATCAGTGACCCCAGATCTAATCTATGTTCTTGTGTGGTGTTGTCAGATTCTCCAGTTGCCAACCTCAGAGGCCAAGAAAGGACCAAATGTGAAAGGGTAGATCAGAGTAATTTCTGTCTCCTTTTGTCAGATTGACCCACCAGCAAAACTACTTGGTAACCCTGAACTAGTTCGGGAAGCTCCAATAAAACAGGTTTATCCACTGAGGCAAGCCAATGTAATACTCTCTTGTGTCATTACTTTGCCCTTTCCCACAAACCAGTATGTTTTACCTAAACCCTGTTCTTTCAGGAACGGCTACCGGATTTCAGTTCACACTTTAGGCAAACTCCAGTGCCTCCACTTGCCCTACTCTTTGGGCCATTCTGCCCAAAAGGGTTTTTACACAGATTCACCTCTTAATACTGAAAATATGTAAGGTGCTACTGTAATACCACAGAATAGAAGATTCAAAACTAAACTACTGTTTCTTAGAGCAGCAATCAAAGACAGGTATGGCTTATTAAAAGAAACAACCAGTAATTTATAATTTACAGTTTCAGGATGTTGTATAATAATGTCTGACTTCCCATCCTCCAGGGCCTAAGCTTCTGGTTGCTAGATGAGTTGTTTTCTAGATGAGTTATTTTCTGCTACAGGTCTACATATATTATATTAATATAACAGCCTTCCCAGGCCCAGCTAGTGGTCATTAAATATTGCTGAAGGCTCTTGGGGATAACAGATAGACATCTTAATGGTGCCCATTAAGAATCATTCAAGGATCATCAGTGTGTGGAAAGTAACATTCTAACATAGATAAGTAATTCATATATGTAAGGTAATTCATATATGTAAGGTGGGAGAAGGACTTTGTTTTTTGGAGAAGCATGGCACATAGTTGGTCCAGAGTTGAAATGTGAAGGGGCAGGGGAAAGGGGTTTCTCCAGAAACAAAAACGACAAAACTGTGGTTGCCATACTTTTGCACATTATGAGAAGACAAGACTAGCTGGAAAGGATAATAATGCGAAAGATGGAGGGAGCAGTGAAAAAATGACCAAATATGAGATGGATTGACTCCCTATAGGAAGACACAGACTTGAGTTTGCATGAGCTGAGCAGCGTTGTTAGTGACAGGTCCTTTGGGAGGTCACTTATTCATACAGTCGGCATAAGTTGGAGGCTAGTTGAGGGCACATCACAACAACAACAACAGAGGAAGTAAGAGTGCAGAAAATGCTATCAGATACAACTGTTTGGGATCTGGGAAGTGGCTGACTGAACTTTCCCAAACAGGCCACTAATGGACCCTAGATCTTCAGGGCTAGCTGTTTTCCTTCTGCAAAATGCTACAAGACTTCTTTTCTTGAGAGATTGGAACATTTTGCTGATCATCCAAACACCTTCGTCAGTCTGAGGAAAGCTAGTTGTGACTTCTCTATTTTATATTCCACTTTGACCTCATGTCACCCTGGTTTAAAATAGGCTCATAAGATAAACAATGGCCTGAATAGGCTCGTTAGGTGGATATTAGGCTTAATAGGCTCATTAGGTGGACAACGGCCTAAGGTGTGTGAAAGTCCCTCCTTTGTCCTTCCCAATACCTATTAAGTATGGGTCATTAGCTGTGGCCTTGGTGGTGGAGTACTTACTGTTTGACTCCCACCATCCAGTACAACACAAATTAGGAGTCATCAGGACCATAAACCATTGAGCAGAAAGCATCCCTACCTCCACAGAAGATTGTTCATCTTCTGAGCCTATTTCAGACCAGGGTGACATGAGGTCAAAGTGAACTATAAAATGCAGGACTCTAGCTTTCCTCAGACTGACAAAGCTGTTTGGATGAGCGGCGAAACGTTTCAATCTCTCAAGAAAAGAAGTCCAGTTGCTATGATGCAACTTCCAGATAAACTCACCTGATGACTGAGAATCTTCACAGCCAGAGAAATGTCCAGAGAACACCAGGCCTTGACACTTTGCTCTTGGGGGGGGGGGGGTCTGTGAAGGGAGTCAGAGAGAGGCCATGGAATTTGCTTGAGCATTGCCATCCTACCAGTAATAGTGCAATTCGTTGCAGAAAACTCTTTTACATTTAATAATAATATACTGTATAGGAGAATCATGAATACACATTTCATGAGAAGTGACTGGTTCCTCAAAGGAGATTTATTTACCTTCCTCCTTCACCATAACCCTGCTATGGGCTTTAAAAATTCCTGTTAGCATTTCCATCTGCACTCTCATGTTTTAAAACAGTTGAGTCGACTTAATGTGAAGTCCATTAAGATATCTTGGCAGTGGCTTAGCATTTCCTTTGACAGGTGCTCAAGAAAGGCAGATTTCCATTGTACAGTTGCATTTGCAGTTTAACTCAGGACACAGTGTAGCTAGAAATTTCATAAAACTGTAAGATATCACACTGTGATTTCCCCCCTTAATTCATATGTGAAGGAAAGCATGTCCTGATTTAAAAGTAAAAACCAAACAGGCAAGTGTTTGACACCTAAGGCTTACTTGCCATCTTTTGAGAAGCTTTTGGAGGCAGCCTCCTTTCAACCTGTTGGGTGGGTGCACAGTTTCAGCAGTACTTCAGGGAGAAAATTCAGAGTGTGATGGCCAGTCAAAGGATTCGGCTTCCACAGAAGCCATCTGAGCTAGTGGCTGCCAGCACATCTTGTGGCAGTGAATGTATTATGAATTTACTTTCTTTTCTCTGTCAACAGCTACACAATTTCATCCATTTATCTGAGTGACCTTGGATTCTAGTATTAGGAGGGAGTAAGAAGTGAAAGATCTGTCTAGACAATATATGTTGGATCAACTTCACATTATCACAGTGAAAGAGGGCACCCATCGCACATCTTCACTCCACACAAGTCCCTCCTGCTCAACAGTTCCTCCAAGACCGCCTAAAGCAAGAGACTCAAACAATTTCACCATTCCCATGAGGAATGTGGTTCCAGCTACTCAGTAATTTTCATGGCCTTTTCCATTCTGTGATCCTTGGTGGTGGCACCGTCTCCCGGGAACCATCTTCGGACAGAACTATGCCTCGCCTCCTCCATCCCAAATATCAAGAGGCTACTGAAGACTCATGCTGTACCTTCTGAGCTTAATGTGTTTAGTCTGCTACCGTCTGATGGTTATGTTATATGGTTCATTTTAAATGTACACCACCTCAAATAGTGCTATGCACTAATAGCGCCGCAAATAAATAAATAAATAAATCTAGTTTGGATCATGGACGGCTGTCATGGCATCTGTGCCATTAAGTAACAATGTAAACAAAATGAACTGTAATTTGTGTAACAGCTTCCAATATGACTTGAAAGATTTGGAATGGATGAATAAATATTGAGAGAAAGGTGGGCAGTGATACCAACAATGATGCTGTTTTTGCCTCACAAATAGCTCATTATGAGGAATATTTAAACTATTAGCAGGAAACTTCTTTCTCCTTTTTGCAGTTCTCAGTGTGGAAAAGAACATGATAAGACAATGGCCAACAAGGAACAAAGGAGAGTTGCCATCCAGGAGATATATGAGGTATTTGCACTTATTTCTTTGCGATGCTGGTCACTCAGAAATCTTTACATTAAAAAAAAGTTGTACTCAAGGAAGAAGCCCTGTGAAAAGATTTTGTCTTCATGTTAGGCATGTGCATTGTCTTCAGATGGAAGTCCCAAATTAAGGTTATTTTTGCAATTCCCATGTGATTATGGGGTAGGCTTAAGGAACTGCTTTCACGTTAAGGGCACAGCAAACAACCACTGTTCCTTTCCTATTCTAGCTGGTGTTTGTACGTTATAAAAGATGGCTACCTATGTGAACTGAGGAAAGGAATAACCAAACATAAGTTAATAACTGTAGGCTGAACTGCTGGTGTCAAACAAGAAGTCAAATTACAACTGGACTCCACAATAAAGCCCAATAGAGTCACATACAAAAACACACACAGTTTTGTGACTTCAGTCTGAGCCCTCCCTAACATCTTAGGGATTAGAATGTCCAGAAGAGATCTCAAGCTTTATTGCGGAGTTCAAATGACATTTTCTGCCTTCTTTGACACCAACAGTCTACTGTTACTTTGTTATTTTTGATGATTTTGTGGCCTAGAATTGTGCGACCTAAAGAATTTTGTGACCTTAAGCAATCATGATATTGATATATTTACCAATGTTTATTACACTATCAGG
>JAHTLZ010003305.1:5181244-5191653 GCA_023846285.1 Phrynocephalus versicolor
GTGTGTGTGTGTGTGTGTGTGTGTGTGTGTGTGTGTGTGTGTGAGCAGCTCGGTGGTTGAAATCCTGGGTGCCACGTAGTGGAGCGAGCTCCCACTGATAACCCCAGCTCCTGCCAACCTAGCAGTTCGAAAGCATGTAAATAGAAGTAGATAAATAGAGACCATCGTAAAAAGCGGGAAGGTAAAACAGTGTTTCCTTGCAGCCATGCTTGCAACATGGCCACTGACTTGCATAACACTGGTTCTTTAGCTTGAATACGGAGATGAGCATCACCCCTAGAGTCAGACACGACTAGCACACATGTGCGGGGGATACCCTTACCTTTACCTTTTACTTAATGCTTTTATATGTGTGTATCTAATAAATCTTAGCTATAGGTATAATTTTCAGATGAAGATCCAGCCTGTCCAGTATCAGTTTGTTCTACAAACAGAGATATTTTTCTGGGTTAATAAGTAAATGGGGGTAGACTTTAGGTTTTTCTTTTTCTTTCTTTTTGCTCATTCAATCTCCCAGTCACAGGGAAGAAAACATATTTCCACATCTGGAAGGTTCTTTCTGCCTGTTATATAGACAGCAGTAAGATGGGTTGCTAGCAGCAACTTTACTACACAGTCAATGCATAAGCAATGCCCTCCATCTGTTTGCCAAAGAGCAGGCAGAGGAAAATGTTTTTACAGGAGCAACAAAAACTGGACACAATACTATAAATAAAATTATAGGAACATTACAATATTGAGGGTTTTATTTCCAGTTCTTTAATCCTGGTCTTAATAAGTAAATATTAGTTGGGATAACAGGAGTTGTAGTTGCACACCTCTGCTGGGGAAGGCTGACCAAGGGGAAGCATCAGAAAAGTATATGTTTATTAATGGCTCAAAGCATGTTCACAGAACTAGGCCACACAAGAATAATGAGATAAATAAGCTGTGGCAATTTTTTGGGGGGATACAAAATTTCCACTTCCACCCCCTTGAAGGTCCTGAGCCCCCCCCCCAAGATATTGCCTTTATCCTGAGGTGGACATTGGAGGCTGCTGGAAGAGGAGGAAGTCTTTAATCTCCTAAGATTAGCACTGCTGGGATGACTTTACTTGTGACAAGATTTCAGCCACAGAATCCACCCTATCATGCAAATCCAACAGTGGTAGGGTGGCTACATTCATTATTTCTCTTTCAGACATGGCCCTTCTCTTCATTTTGGCAGAGATCTTTCAAAGAACCGGGGGGGGGGGGTTGTCCGCTATCTCAAACACATGGGCTCCAGCTATGTGGAAGGTGAGGACACCTTGAACAATGGGATATGAAGGAACAGACAAAAAGGTGTGTAGAATAGCAGAGTCCTTGCTCTCTTTTTTCTTTTTCTTTTTTCTTATATATTGTTGATTTTATTCTATTGTAAACCGCCCAGAGTTCCATCCGGAAGATGGGTGGTATAAAAATACAATCAATCAATCAATCAATAAGGGGGTCCTTACTAGTGAGGCAGAGGGGGGTGATCTCAAGGGCAACATGAGCCATAGTGTGTTCCTCAGAGTTATGGCAAGGGACAAAACTCTGACAATGTGTGTGTATGTGTGCATGTGTGTGTCATTGGTTTTCTAAATAAAAAAACACACCTAATGTGGCAGGGATTTTGGTGGGGTTGTTTTGCTCACTGCTAGATGTTTGCCACCCATAATACAGTCAAATTACACACTGTCCTCACTGCTGGAAGGATGGGTGATGGCTGAATCACCAGATGTTGTTAAACTGATCTGGTGATTCATGATCCCTCACCACTGAGGGATTCCCATCTGCTCAAGGCAGATGGGAACTGCAGCTTAAAAAGATCTGGAAAGTTATACATGACCCATGTCTACACTACTGCACCTGAAGCAGGACTCATGGGAGGTCTCCACCAAGCAATGAAAGTAAATCAGGTTTGTCTAAAAGTGGCAGCACCAGCCATTAAACAAGTCTCTTTTAGTGGCCAGGTAATACAGAAGTTCTAAGAAATTATTTTGCATCTCCACAGAACATGCCTTCAAGAATACAGTGTCTTGAAAAACTGGAGATGCGGGATGAGATGTAGTGTCCCCACTATACAGAACCATTTCCTCCAGAGAAAACATTCAAGTGCACCTTGGGAGAGGTTTTTCTTCTGGCCCAAAAGAAGAGCCCAATCAGGGCCTGAGCTGCAGTTCCTACACGTGGAATTTATGAGGCCAAACTGACCTCTCTGCTAGATGGCTCACCTTACTTGGGGAGCGAATTTGTTTCCAATTGCCAAGCTAGTCAAGTTCAAGAAGATCTTGGCAATCAGCACTTTCTCTCTGCTCTGATGAGCAGGCCTCTTTTCCCATTTCATCTGAACTTGAATGACCTTATAGAGGCTGTGCTTACTTTTCCGTTCCAATTGGCTGCATGTGTTTTATGTACCTTTTCCCCTCCATCCAGCTCAGTAATCAACAGAGTGAGATGCCGTTTTTCAAAAGGAACTTGTTGCATTATTCATTAGTTTGAACCCAACAGATCATTGTTATCATCATTGCTCTGTTCACAAAGCAATTTGATGCACTGGGTGTTATTAAGACAGTACTGTATTTGGTTACCCACACAAGGTAGCTCAGGGGAAATACACACCCCGCTGGTGAACTGTCCTGATACTGCACTTTGAAAACACAAAAATAACAAGAAAAAAATACTTCTGAACTAAACAATATTTCCCTCACCATATAGGACAGATAAGACAATGGCACAAAATTCAAAGGCCCACAAAATGGACTTTAGTAGCAACAGCTGAGGCCAGTAGAACATATGGGTTATTAACTCCCCACTCCCCCCAAAAAATAGTGCTATAACTGTAATGTTGTAACTATGTGTGACTATGTTTTAAAATGTAACTTAGTTACAAGCAATTTGTTACTGCTGGCTATGTAGCTTGTTAGTTCCAAGTACAGTACTGACAACTGAAGCTTGGAAAAATTAGGGGTCACAACTAGAGATGGGCACGACTCAGAAAATGTTTTCGTTTTCGTTTTCGGCTAGGGGGCCCGTTTCGTTTCGTTTCCATTTTCGTGAGCTAATTTTCAAAATGTTTCGTTTTCGTTTCGATACGTAACAAAAACGAAAACAAAAATTTTTTCGTTTCTCCCCATTTAGCTCCATTGAGTGCTTTTCCAGTAACGAAAAATGAAAACTGGCTCAAAATTAGTTGTTTCGTTTCCGTTTTTGGTCCATTTTTTAACCGTTTTTCGTTTCGTTACGTAACGAAAATGAAAACGAAAACGAAAATTGCGCTAAGTCATGCCCATCTCTAGTCACAACTTCCAGAATTCTTTAGCTTGTAAAAACCACTAGCCATGAGATCTGAGAGACACCAAGAGTTAAAATTCAAAACCTGTATTTCCCAACTTGTGCCTGACTGCTGTGACTGTCATTGGTTATCTGGGGTATCAAGAAGGTATAGAATTATACAGTAGTTAATTAGAGAAGGCCTACCTTGTACCTGGGACTAACTGTATGCCATGTTTTCCAGTTGCCATAGACCGACAGGTCTTCACTGAACAGTAACACTTCAAAAACGTGTGTGTGGTGGGAAAGGAGAATGTTCTACCTTGAGCACATCCCATCTTGTTTCATTGAAGAAGCTACGCCATTCGGGGCCTGGTTAAGACCTGGATGAGAAACCTCCAAAGAATACTTTGACTTTGAGGGAGTGATGGGACAAAACCCTGATTGAAACCCTGGAAACTGGCCTAGATGGACCAATGGTCAGAATTGGTTTTAGACAGCTTCCTATGTAACTTAAACAAACTTGGATCTCTGCTTCCCCAAAGAATATTATGTAAAGATTAATTAGTGATGTTTTAAATTTGTTTATTTAAAACATTTTATCCCACCTTTCTCCTTAAAATAAGATTCAAGGTAACAGCAGAAAAACCCAGCTGATAAGAGTTGGAAAAATGGTTTGAAACAGCAGAGATAGATATATTATCGAAACTGTTGAAAAATAAATACGTACAGAAAGCAAAAGAAAGCTGAAACCCACTCTACAACTTTTATGAAAAAGAAATTTGTAACTAAATTGCTCTAGTACTATAATAGATACATAACTGTCCTTGTCAAAACATGCCCTGTAATGCTCCCATTTTTTTACCTATAGAACCCCAACTTGTTACCTATCTCGCTATGTGTGTGTGTGTGTGGGGGGAATTAAATGATTCAAGTTGGCTTATATAATTTAAGTACAATATTTAAATGTTGATAATGCTAAGTATACAGATATATTTAAAAGAATCAAATCCATAATAAAAATGAGAAACATAACCAACACCAAAGAAGGAATCAAAACAAATCAACTTTTTCTGATGTTCCTCCAGGGAAAACTACTTCTGTATCCTACAATATAATCTTACCATTAAGATCTCTCTCTCTCTCTCTCTCTCATTAAAAGAATACTATATTCTAGAAAGTGGTATTATTATTATATTATTCTTACTAGTTTCCTGCCTCCTCCCACCAACTGGTCAGTGATGTATCTCCTTCCCAAATTTGGAGGTTAGAGAGAAATTTCATGTCATAAGAATACTCTTTGCATTTAGTTGTCATTGATGAAACATTTAGTAACGCTCCCTAGCTAGGTGCCCACTGAATGAAGAATAGTCAGGCAATATCCAAAACAATATCATTCCCATTGTCTGGGATTACTAAGATTACCTGGGCAGAAAGCTGTTCGCCTTTTACTGATCCTGATGCTGCACTAAAACATTAACCGACCCCTGTACTACAGTACTATAATGGCAGGCACTGTGCTAGGCATAAAGCAAACTGACTTTAACACAATTCATTTCAAGGATTTTTCTGTATCTAATTCAACATGATGGAAGAGTGAGCTTGCTGCTTCTTCTCCTGGCCATCTGTTAAGTGTTTTCAAGAGTAGCAATAACTCATACTGGGTGGGATGCATTCCGGTGGCTAGAGAATGCCACTGAGTTGGAAGAACTAAAACTACTTTCTGTGTTCATATGCCAGCAGTTTGGTTTCATATATAAAAAGGATTGCTACTCTGAAACATTTTAAACAAGGTGCAGAATAATGAATTATGAAATGCTAGAACCCAGATAAATTTAATCAACAGCTTTACATGTCTGAAAATAATGACAATAACTCTTGTCTTCTCTTTAAGAATTTATCTTCCATGTATCCTACAGATTTAACTGCAAATTTTTAGCCTGCCAGAAGAAAAATGAGGCTGTAATTACAGGAGGTGACACCTCCCATCTCCTGCCACTTTAGAAGCTGGGCAGACAATTAGAATCATCCTCCCTATCAGTATAAACCTGTCTGGCATTGTTTGGGAGATGCCGGGGAGTGTATACTGAGCATTTTCTTTTCTTTAAAATGGCTTGCCAAAATGGCAGCATTTGTATTAATTAACCCCTTTGCTAAATGGCCCATTGTGGTCATCATCATAAGTGGGTTTTCTTAGGCCTTTTGAAGACGATTTGATCTGAACTCAGTGGAAGTTTAGTAGGTCACTAGGCTCAGCAGCAGAGAGCGAGGGCAGTTACACAACACCTGACAAAAGCAGCGGGTACATGTCACTGTTCTGGGAAACTGTAGTCAGAAAAAAGGAACTTTCTTGAACCCTGCAATAATCTCGTGTTAATGATGCATTGCCAATGCGTCTGCTGTTGGTCTGTATACTCACCTGGCCATGACTCTTGCCAGCGAGGGGATGTATCTAAATATATAGGGCACAGTGCTTGCATGTGGGCTTGAAGAAGTGGATGTTGAACCACGAAAGATCACACTGGAATAAATCTGTTAGCCTTTAACAGATTGTTTTGTCTCTCCTTTCCTATCCCTCTTTAATTTTGACAACATAACTAACAGAATGCTCTCCAAAAGGCTCGCATCTGCCATGACTGGTCTTGCCACAAAACTGTCAGCTTTTCCCCCAGAATACCACTACCTCAGTAAATCTAAAGAGGAAAAACACCAAGCCTACCATTTACTAAATATGGTGCAGCTTAGATGCACACATTACTGGTAGATAAATGCATCATCAACTAGATATATTTTCAGAAGAGGAATCAGCTACTCTTATACCTTATTATAGGAAGAATCAAAGGGTGAAGCCAGGCAGCCTGCCTGAGAGAACTACAGATCAGCTCCAGGAACAACCCTTTTGGATTATTTCTGAGATTAACTTCAGAGTGGCTGGGGGGGGGGGGGAATTGCAGGAAATAAGGTAGGTCGTTAGATTATCAGGTCTCAGGGCATGGGCTCCCTCTCCAGCGACAGCTAAATTTCTCTGAGACCCCAAGTAGGGAAAGAAATGTAGGGTGATACTTGACAAGAAGAGCATTCCACACAGGAACAGACTGCCTGCAAGAGTGGTGGACTCTCCTTCGTTGGATAGAGGTGAAGGTGGCCAATTGCAAAGGAGGCTTTAGTGATGAATTTCTTCCTTTCCAAGGGGTTGGGAGCCATGATCCTTGGGTTACATTCCAGCTCTGAAGGTCTATGATCCCGTTATTCTATGTACTGTTGGAGACAAATGGTCTGATTTTTGCATGTAAGATGACATTAAAGCATGGGCACCTAAAGACAGGCATGAAGTGCTTTGTTGCACTTCACGCCAAGTCAACCACACGGCACTACAGGTACCACACATGGCCTCCCTCCTCCCTCGCAGCCGGCTGCCCCACTCACCTTGTCTGGCATATCACCAGGGTTGTTCTCTTCCTGCGGTGTGCCAGTCAAGTCAAGTGCTAGGGCAGCCCTTCCTCCCATTTCCCCAGGGGGACAACCACTCTGATGGGGAGGCCGGGTGAGTTGATTTGGCAGAAAGCATGATGAAACTCTTTCTGCCCATCTCTAATCTTGACCCACTCCCAGACAGCACCAAGCTTCCTAGCACGTTGTTAAGGTATTTTCTTCTTCAAACGGCTTGATGGGTCCAAGTGCCAGTGTAATAAACCAGAGGTGACAAGAATTCACTACAAGGATATAAACCAAGGAAGAAAACCTGCAGGACACCAGTAATTTCCTTGTGTCAATGAATTCCCATGCACTTTGTATTATTTTCAGGACCTTCTTCAGGGGATCCGAAATGAAACTGTGTTCTTAATAATTTCTATTTCATTTTCTGAAATTTTCTGAAGAAGGTTCTGAAAAGAATACAGGTCAGAAATACATCAGGCTTTCTGTAAATAACTAGTAATAAAAACACTACAAGACGATCAATGGCGTTCTGAGGATTCTTTCTTATTGGTTTATAGAATTCCAAATGCATGCATAGTACCTACCAGTTCTCTTCTCACTTTCGAAGCCTAGAAAGAGTAGCACAAAAATGGGGGGGGGGCAGCACATCTCCCTCCCTTTGATCCTTGCCTGCACTACATCTGTGACATCACAAGGATCAGCCCCAGGAGCCAAGCATTTTCCCAATTGTTACATTACAACTCCAATTCAATAAGGGATAACTTTGCTCTTCTGTGCTGTAGCTCTACAGTTCCAATTACCTATATAATTTATAAGAGTGGCCTCATTAAATCATCTTTTGGTTCTGTTATGGTTGTTGGGGTAACCAGATAGACAGTAAGCTTGTGCTCTGTACTAGAAGCTAGCAGCTTGTGACATGAATGCTCTTTTTTAACATTTATAGTTGCGGCATCAAGCCAAACATAAGATAAAATAGAATAGAGCAAAATGCAATACACTAGACATTGGTTGGAAAATTTAAAGATTGGCATACACTACAGCAATCCATGTAAAACAGATAAAGAGCATAAAAATACTTTAAAACGAATATAGCAGCATAAAACCAAGCTTTCAGAATTTAGCTATCTATTCTGGCTGCTATAACATGCTGCCCAGAATTTCGCCACCAATTTAGCAGTAGTCCAACTTTGGTCAATTAGCAATTGGTTACAATAGTCCGAGTCCAATTGGCCTGCTATATCTTTTAAGAGAAGTGTGATGTATTTTGCTCGGATCTTATTGTGCCTACTGCACATGAATGCTCTTTCTTTAGAAGGTAAATGAAAAGGACCCGTGAACTGCAAAAACAGTTAATTTACAAAGTAAGTGTTCTAGCAGCTTTGGCCTTGAAGCCATACCAGCAGCTAACTTCCCTACATTCAGAGGAAAATGAAATGGGCTTAAAACTCCATCCTTCTTAGGGGCCAATAATGCCTGGGGCAGCTGTCCATACATGAGCTGAAATGGCAACAGGTGGTTATTACCTTATTATTTTTCTATTTCTACTGCCCTGGAAGCAGAGAGAGGCTTCTGGGAATTGCTGCTTCAGGCACCAAAATCAGTTTAACAGTTTTAGGTTTTGGGCAATTGGATGGGAACTGAAAGGAATTCTCTGCCTCTTATGACCCCTCCCTTCCTCCTGAGATGGTGAGTCTATTCCCATTTTATCTTATGTTTTCTGGGAACAAGGGTTTTCAGAAATACTGACTTGCATGCAATGCAGAAGGCCAGGAAAGAGAGAATTCCTTGCTTTGTGTAATAACCCCTCCTTTCTTTGTTTCCTCTCCTCCAAGAATGGCCGTTACTTCACGAGCCGCTCGCTTCGCGGCAAGCCGTCATTTCTGTGCGAACCGATCGCTTCAGTCCGCACGCTCCTCCTTTTTGGCTGCGACGTCACCCCGACCACGCCCCCTTTACCGTGCTCCAACCGGGGTGAGTGATTCCCCTGCCAAGGGCCGGGAATCTTTTCGCTTCGCATCTCGCTTCGCTCCCAACGTCACGTGTGGTCTCGGTTTTTGGCTTTTATTTCAAGTTTTTTTAAAAAATATTCAAACAGGGATATCGATGCATCGCTATATCGTTTCATCGCTTTGCGCTGTTACTTGCTCGAGTAGCGGCGGCGGCGGCGGGAGCAGGAGGAGCCGCTGCCGCCTCGCCCGGCCAAAGCAGGGCACCCGGGGCAGGCAGCGTGCAAGCGGCGGAGGGCGGGCGGCTGTGCCATGCGGGGCTCCCCCCGGGTAGCGGCGGCGGCAGCGGGGGGGGCTGCCAATGATGCCAGGAAACAATGGACAAAACAATATAAATTAGGAGCAGAAAACACAGGATCATACAGTAACCACTCGTGAATGACAGCCAAGCATTGATGCATCGATACGCCAAGTAATTTTTTTAAAAAAAATAAAAGGAGAGTGGAACCGGACGTTGCAAATCAGCTTTCTAATGCGAAGGGAGCACGTGAGGTAGTAATCGATTTGGTCCCAAAAATGCCCCGCGTGAGTACAGAGAAACGGGGGTGGGAGCGAAGGGAGACCACGTGACCACCACGTGACCGCCTCCGAATTCAAATCGAAGGCAAGGTCGATTCGAAGCGAGGCACCTCGTGAAGTAACGGCCAATGTCAAGCCTTTCTGTAACTTTAAATATTACAGTGGTACCCTGACTTAAGAGCAGGTCAACTTAAGAGGAATTCGACTTAAGAGCAGAAAACTGTTGGCATTTTAACTGCCACCTTACAAATTTTAGATATGGTCTGCTCGACTTAAAAATATTTTTTCCATTTTTTTATTTTTAACTTATTTTTTCAATTTTTTAGATAGGTACCCTGACTTAAGAGTAGTTTGACTTAAGAGCATACATTTGGAATGGATTAAATTTGTAAGTTGAGGTGCCACTGTATTTTCATGATAATATAGCATATGTGGGTGGTCGAATCAGCGATGGGAAAGCAGGTACGGATTATATTGAAAGTCCATGGTAAACATATATAACTGTTGTCGTAGTTATTGTTTTAATTGTTTTCAAAATGGCTTTTAAACTTTGTCCACATTCAGTGATGAAGGAGAAAGAGTATTATCCAGGATATCCTTTGTTAAAAATAAATAACAGTCCAAAATTCAGTGGTCAAGACCAACATTATTATATGTCTGTTCCATATTGGTGGAATCACCAGAAAGAAATTACTTCTGATAATGATATGTCTAAATTTGCAGTGATGAAAAGTAGGGAAAACATAGCTCTTATAGCAGCATATACTTTGGTCAACTAATAATTAACTTTAAATATTTTCCTTACTGGAGAAAGATCCCAAATGCAGAAGGGGAGAAGGAGTGCAACACATTCTTCCATTTTTGTAGGCAATATATACATGCTTTTGATTTTTTTACTATTATAGGCATATTAGGGTTGATATTATCACCGAAAAGGAGAAAATTACACTGGCATATGTTGCAGGAAGGAGGCCAACAAACATTCTGCCCCCATGCCTCTCAGAGGATCAAGCTATAATAAGGCAACCCATTGTTAGAGCTGAAATCACATCTGTGTTTTGAAGACATGATTGAGGTCGATTTTTCTGTCCATGAAATCAGAATTGGACCAACTGGAAAACAAGGCAAGCCAATCAAGACATTATATGCAGTGAGAAAAGCTGGTGCTGT
>JAHTLZ010003305.1:5191663-5210344 GCA_023846285.1 Phrynocephalus versicolor
TTTCTTTCTTTCTTTCTTTCTTTCTTTCTTTCTTTCTTTCTTTCTTTCTTTCTTTCTTTCTTTCTTAAATGCAGTGAACTGTTTAAAAAGGCACTCCTCTCCCCACCCTCTCCACAACACACATATTTTAGTGATTTCTGATGAACAGATTCTGCATGTTTTTAGTTTTAAAAAATCAACACCTCAGCTGGTCAAACTCTATTTGACCAAATACCATGGTGAGCTGCAGTGGGTGAAGGGAATGTGCCTATAAAAACAGTGCACCAATGAAATTCACTGTGTTGTCTTAAAGTCTTTAAGCAAGTATTCTTTTTAGACAGCCTTTGTCTGGGGAATGGAATGATCGTGTTTCAAAGTCCCATGGGACTTTGGATTCTCTCCCTTAAGCCAGCCAACTGTAACCCCACCAGATCCAAGGCGCATCATCATGAGAAAGGCTGAGCTAAACTGTGAGCTCCCATCTCAGAAACAGAAGCAAAGGAGGCTTATCTAGAGGCAAAATCTATCTCTTAATATTTGGGATAGCTGCTTGGATTGTTTTGTGCTTATAGGCCATATATTGGAACATCTGGCAAAGTACACTAAAGCAGCAGGACATTGTGTCTCTCAAAACTACTAAAATCCAGCCAGCTGCTGGTAAACAAGACCTGCCATGTAGCCTGCAACCCTGCCATTTTTATTTTATTTTATTTTATTTTATTGTGGCTTAAAGAAGCTGCAGCCTTTGAGCTCCAGACCTATTTTATTCTGCCATGCATATCTTGACATTTGTTTAAACCTCTTGCAATCCAGCTTGGCATACATGTGAATGCTAATGGAAGATACAGACGGAACCTCTTAAAACCTGGACCACACTTCACTGGATGACAACGTTTCCAAAATTACCCCAAGTCATTTCCTTTTCTTTATGTCCTGAGTTAGAGCAGTAAGTCACATAACTTCATGATCTTGGCTGCATTCGTTGATTCCGCAAATTCTCAGCGCATTAAAAGGGCAAAGCAAACACTGGGGAGGGAAATAGGACAAACCAGGACAGAGGGTTGCAATGGTAGCTGGGATTTTGAAACTCACGAAATCCTTGTTTATTTTCACATCTGGAACACATGGGTATATGTGTTCCTGATTGCCGCTTGCACTGACCTTGTTTTTCAAAATGTCTGCTATTGCCCAACTATCTGCTAAAAGAATAAATAAGTATGCGCCTTTATAAAGACAAATCATGGAGATCATCTTCTTATATAAACTTTTGGGAGACAATGCAGATGAAATGAAAACCAGGCCTATAAACCTTTGACAAAAACCTCTGCCTGGATGTTCACATTTCCATACCTTGATGCCAAATTAGATGTCTGTCTCGTCAGCAAAATCTGAGCAGTCATAACCACCTCAAACATGCTCAGTTTCATCTAGTCAGAAGCTAAGCAGGATTGGTCCTGAATAATGCTTGGATGAAAGGACACCAAGAAATATCAGGGGTCTACAGGCAGGAAAACTAGAAAATAATCCTGCCTGAATTCAAGAAAAACCACTGCCAGTCAGAGTTGAAATATAGACTCACTTGAGCCTCTGTCTCTGGAAGTTGAGTCAGATTCTACAGTATTTCCAAACACAAATATTATTTCCAACTGCACATTCTGTATCCAATGATAAATTTAAAGAAACACTGTTCTGAGGTACATTTTGAGCACTGCTTAGAAGACGGCTCAGAAACTCACTGGGAAGCTTAACCAATACCTTTTAACCCATGTTATGTGGCGGTGCAGGAGAAATGGGCCACCGAAAATGGAAACAGAAAGCAAACACAGAAGACCTCACATATTTGTAAAACATAGCACTATCAATGAACCAGACCCTGGAAAAGCTACTACTTTAGAAATTCTGAGAGCTGTAGTCCAAAAAACTAACTTTTCCAAACTGTGTAATGGATGTTACTCCTGGTAGCTAAAAAAAAATGCTGAGCCGAAATAATATATCTTTCATTGTGAAAAGCTGAATATAAAGGCTGGAATCCTCTTGCTTCCCAGAGTAAGTCACAGTAGAGTAGGCCTATTGAATCAGCAGGGATTTAGAGAGTCAATTGCTCCATGAATCCCATTCATACAAATAGATCAAATCTAGTTACAACTTACTTAAGCACAGTAAGTTGCAACTAGAATTAGGCCCCTTTGAATCATTAGAACCAACAGGCTTTTCACCAAATCTCCACTGATTCAATGGGCCTGTGCTAGTGCAGTAACAGGATTTTAGCCAGTGGGTGGGATATAAGTCCTGAGCAAAACCAGGTTACTTTTCTAAGCCGTTATCTGCCTGTGCCATGCTGGCCAATTACAACAGGAGACTGTTTGGCTGAAAGAATGTTTGTCTGTTTAAATAAAATATAAGCATGAACGCCCCAAACTGAACCATGAACTCACAAATGATTTCTGCAGCTTTCCTAACCACTCTAGTTATGAAGAGGAAGCCTGCTTAGAATGAATGAATTCTGAAGAACTGGTAGGATTCTTACAGTGACCTGTTAGGCACTTTCCTTCTGCAGAGAGATCAGATCTAGCAAACAGTACCACAGAACCCTGAACAACATGGTGCCTTTGGCAGGGCATGTTGAAACATCAGCTTCAGATAATTACCAGCAGCAGCCTTATGTAGCAGAGCAGCCTGTCACCATTCACCCTTGGCTTAGGAGAAGAGTTTGTAATTAACCCTTTGGAGCTGGGGCAGTGGTCTGTGCACTGCAGCTCTCATGGCTCCTTAGGAGTCATCTGTTTGGCTGCTAGGATATGGCAAACTGCACGCATTCCAGGAGCAAAGTATCGCTTAGGGTTTAGGTGATGAGCAAACAGCAACGTGCTAGAAAGTTCATGATGTGCACTCAGGAAATGGATCATACTGTTTTAGTGGCTTTGCTGCATTCTTCATGTGGCATCTTATGCCAACTTCATTTTAACATAATCCAAAGAGAAGGGGTGGCAACGCCTATATTAAACCACAAAAATCTCACAAACAGAAGCTGGCTTTTAAGCCCAGCAGGACCCTTTGTCAATCTGGGAATTACACTGCTGGCAGTGGCACACAAGAGGCATTAGGTGAATTCCAGTCTTTGTTGCTCCCTTTGCATAAATGCAAGGTGACTGTTCACAGCACTGTGGTATCGTAATATTATTTGGCCATGAAAACCAGCTACCAACCTCAAACACACCACATGTTATCTCAGCCTAAATTCTTCTACTACAGGGGTGTCCAGACTTTGGCCCTCCAGATGTTTTGGACCACAACTCCCAGAATTCCAAGTCTAGATTGCCAATGACAAAGGATTGTGGGAGTTGTGGTCCAAAACATCTGGAGGACCAAAGTCTGGACACCACTGTTCTACTAGATTGTTCTGAGGGTAGAACTGGCTCTCTCTCAGGCACAACCACCTTCCTCAAGCATCACATTCTTAGTTATCTGAATGGTGAATATTCCATTTTTACTGCTGGCTAGTAGGGAATATTTGAGATTTTCTTTTGCCCGAGATACCAGAATAACTTGAGTGCCTTTGGTTAGTTACTTAAACTGCTACTCCACCTCAGGGTTAGAGTCTCGAATCATCCCTGAGGTACCTCACCTCAGACTGCTTGACGGAAAGGTAGAGGAGAAAAGGACTTTGGGAAAATAGAATGGGTGGCCAATTTGCCATATGAATTAGAACTCTTGCCGGCATAGATTTTACATTTGTGTGAAAACTACATCAGTGCCTCCAGTAACATTATGTGGGAAGAATGAACTTGGGCAGTTTCATACATTTTTAATTATCTCCATCTGTGAAGGCAGATGGAGATATAAACAAACATTGTATCCACAAAAGGGAGCATCCCATTATGGAACTCATATGTGGACAACCTTTCTGGGATTCACCAGAAGATACCAATTTCTGTAAATGTTAATTGGGCATATTTTTAAACTTTACCTTAGCTCAGAAAAGTAGGACTAGTTTAATTACGGAATAATTTGCAATGTATCACTGTAATATTGATGACACATTTATGCTGTTGGCTTATGATAGTTAATTTTGTGTCAAAAAGAGGTTTGGAGCTGTGCAGTCATTAAAACAAAAGCAAAACTAGACTATGGGTGATACCTTCATAGGCTTCTAGAAGAAAAATTTAAAAAAAGTTGCTGAGCTTTTGGGAGCAAGCTCCCTTTTTCAAAGCAGGTATAAGTTATCACCCATAGTCAAGTTTTGCTTAATTTGTGTCCTTTCTCCTAAGGAGTCCTGGGAATTGTAGTCTTGTTTTAAAAGCTTCCAATAATTTTCAGGATCACCTCCCAATTCTTCTCAAAGAATAATTAAATTTGTTAATAGAATTTGCCACTGAAAAAAAGGTTCAAAGAGTATAATAGCTAACATGTAACATAACTTAATAACATAGTATAATCTACAGCTAAAGGAACAATGTTTATTTATTATTTATAAATAAATCAATAAATAATATTGATTTTATATTTGTCATGTATCATCACTGAATTAGCATATACTGTATAGGCAACAGAAAACTAATATGCAGAAGCTCATTTATACTGTGACATTACTTGAATCTTTGCTTTGTGGCTGGGGATAGTCTTACTCAATATTTGTAATAAACCCTAAATCCTGCCCTAGTTTCAACCATTCCATCTGTCTTATCACTATACAATTGTCTGGTAATTAAAATAAAAAACACTCCAGAGTTTTATTTATTTATTTATTTGACACTTCTAATGTGTGTTGACTGCATGAGTTAATGACCTCCCAAATGTCATATCATTAACAGTGCTACCCAGATCTTGCAAAACATAGGCTGCTTTCATATGACTACTAAAATCCGCAGCAGATTTTGGTCCGGATTACCCCCCAGAGTGGTCACATGACTGATGTTGCGGATTGGATATTTCCATGGTCACATTTTGAAAGTCCGCAACTGTTCTGATCCCACGATGGAGAACTGCAACAAAAATACCATAACAGGGGCGAAAATGTTTTGGTGTGGATTTTCCGTGTTCCCATAGACTCGAGTAAAGGTTTAAAATCCGCATCGGAGCAGTGACAAGGATTTTACCACCTCGAGACCATGTACTTGTAAAATGTTGCACTTAAGTGGGCATGGTCACACTTAATTTCTTTTCAAGTCCACTGCTCATGGGAAAATGATTTTATGCTTTACTTTGCAGTGGATTTTATTGGTTGTGTGAAAGCAGCCACAGAATCATAGAAATATAGAGTTGGAAGAGCCCTCAAGGGCCATCCAACAGTATCTCGTGCTAGGTTCACTCTTTCCACTGCATCCCCATCCTAATAATATCGTATTTTTCAGTAAATTCTGTTTGAGTCTTGTAAGCTAACAGCTGTGGCTTTCTTCATCGAGACAATCTGTTTCATGTTAGATCTTCTTAGCATCCTACTGCCTCCCCCTTTCCCTAGCAATATTGTCTTTTTCTGTTGAGTTCTGTTTTCCTATTTTCTGTTCATGATAGGATAGCCTTCGTTTGCTCATTTTTGCTCTAGTGAGGGTTCAGCCTTAACTTGATTGAGGAGCCATTTTTCTGCCTTTCTGCCTGTCTGGTATCTGCAGGGCTTTCCTCCAATACAATATATCAAATGAGTCAATTTTTGGCCCACCTTTCTTCACTGTTTTTCTTTTACACAGTAAAGATGAAATTGACCTTGGTTTCCAGTGACAATCTTTGCTAAATTTGAGATCAGCCTTTTTATAATACTATTTCAAAAGGCAAGAGGACATCTCTTGTAAAGCGTGCACACAATATGTTTGTAGAGCTTTTGGTCTGATATAGCTTTTCTTCCTTAGGTTTCTGGACCCAAGGAAAGGGTTTGGAAACTGGAAGATAGCTTTCCAGTCTGCATTCTGAAGCGTGGACATGGCAACATTAGTTGAACCTGAGAGGTTGAAGGGTATCTATTTCCCTCCATTCTATGTGTTGCAGTATATTGTTGGAGTTTTTACAACCCAGCATGCTGCCTGTGGTTTGAGTGATGCTGAGGTGGGGACTTTTCTGGGTTGGGATGACTGTCTATTCAGCATTACCTAATCATTCCCTCAAGGCAGATTTTGAACTGATTCATAATTACTACCCCAATGATCCAGATTATGAGACTGGACCTCTTCAAGAGGCAGGTAGGGCACAGGACCAGGAATCCATGGAAAGTGGATATGGCAAGGGAGAGGGTGACCAGGGCAGTCAGCCAGATGATGGTGTTGAGAGGTGGTTTCTGGATTAAGTACCCAGATATTTCAGTTAAATTGATATATAGTAGAATCCCCGTATCCACTGATTCATTAACCACTGTTTCAGTAATCCATGGTTGGCAGAGGAAAAAATTAAATAAATAATATAGCAGCCGCAAAGCAAGCTACTGTCACAAACAGCAGCTGTAAAAGCAAGTTACTGTCATAAAACAGCAGCTGTAAAGCAAGCTACTGTCACAAAACAGTAGTTTGGAGGGGGTGTTCTCTCTTATCCATGGTTTTCATTATCCACAGGAAGACCTGGAACAAATCCCCAGCAGATACTGGCATCCTATTGTACCTATTCTGGGCAGCTGGAATCCACTTATTGGCCTAGGGGCAAATATGGTTAAGAGATATCCAAGTGGCTGTAATAGATTTGTTGTTGCTGCATTTCTCTGGCTGGGGCTGTGTGGGGGCCAGTGATAGTCGCAGTTTGGGTACTGGGGTTGAATTCAGGCAAAATAAGGACCGTGATCTGAAGCCTGCTTGCCCATGTTTTGGGAGTAATCCACTAAACTGGAACGAGGACTCTAGGCCAGTAAATAGAATTTTAAGTGTTCAAGCCTTAAAAATATATTCCTGTGCTTTGCTTTCAGATCTCATTTGTTTTCAGAGATGCCACTTTCTTTTAACTTGAATGATTATTTTCACTATCCATTCAGTGTCCATTTATTGTTTAAATTGTTTTAGGTAAGCACTACACATTTTTGCTACAGGAAAGTGGATTGCAATATTCAGGATAAGGTTTTTTTAAATGTAATCAAAACTAAATAAAGTGGTACCTCAGATAACAAATTTAATTCGTTCTCCGAGGCAATTCGTTATCCAAAAAAATTCATTATCCAAAACGCAGTTTCCCATAGGAATGAATAGGAAACCAATTAATTCATTCCGGAGCCTAGGAAAATGACACAGACACCTGGTTTTTTGCTCAAAACTCTTTATAAAGGGCACTTTAAAGGTACAGATATGATGCAGCCCAGGATAACTCTTTTTTACTGGTGCATGCTGGAAATTCGTTATCCGAGGCAGCCCATAGCAAAATTCATTATCCGAGGCAGCCCATAGCAAAATTTGTTATCCGAGGCAACCCATAGAGAAAATTCATTATCCGAGGCAGACCTGTACCTACAAATTGCGATTCGTTATCCGAGGCAGCCCATAGGGAAAATTCATTATCCGAGGCAGCCCTATACCTGGAAATTGCGGTTCGTTATCCGAAAAATTCGTTATTAGGGGCATTCGTTATCTGAGGTATTACTGTATTTACTTTGGAGACAAAAGAAAGTAAATTGTTTCTTTTTAAAATTGTTAGCCATAAAAATAATTAATTACCACATTGGGTCTTATACCTGTTACTACAACTAATTAAATTTTAAAAGTAGAATTCCAAGTTCTCATTTTGGTGTGCATTGGCTTTTCATAAACAAAATACATTTACTTTCCAACAGCATAGAATTTACTTTAGCACTGCCATATATCGACCAAATCTTATTCTTTATTATGTGGCTATGTACATAATTACCATGTCCCATTCAATTTAAAAGGTAAACACCATAAACCTTATCATCCAAAAATAACATATTGGCCAAAAGGCGCACAGCCTGCACTTTCGTTTTTGCTTGCTCAAGAATCAAGAGGTGTGACCTTTTTTTTTTAGAGGGAATCCCCCCCCCCCAGTAACTGTATTGCTTAATCAATGGATGTTGCTGGATCCTGGTTCAGATTCATAGAACTGTCTTTGAAATCCTAACAAGCTATAAAAAGTAATAAATTTGAAGGCAATTTTGCTCTGTCATTTCTAATCTATCTAGAGTATGCTAACGTGACACATTGTGCATTTTCTTCATAGCCACAACAATTTTTGTTACTCTCCATTTACTGATGCATTGGTATTTCCACTTTCTTTCTGCTCTCCATCTTTTGCCTCTTCCAAGGGCATTCCTTTGCACTCCAGTTGGCTGAACTACATCTTTACACCTAGCAGTCAGTTACAGGCACCACCTTCCTCCCCCATCCATTATTTAGTTTTTATGAAGGTACACATCCCTTTTCTGTAGCCACAGCAATTGTTAGTACTTATATGTAAGAAGATATATACACAATTAGTTTGGATTTCTGGACAAGAGAAACAGGGATTCAGAGCAGCTCCCAATAAAACCGCCTGAAATCCCGGGGTCCTTTTGAGGCCCTCTTAGAAGCCACCAAATAGAAAGCTAGTTCCTCTGACTTCACTTGGGAGATGATTCCACATTTGTGGCCAGTTGCCCTTTATGTATGTATGTATGTATGTATGTATGTATGTATGTATGTATGTATGTATGTATGTATGTATGTATGTATTTATTTATTTATTTATTTATTTATTTATTTATTTCTCAAACATCCAGTTGTGGTACAATTTTTCTTTTCAGCAGTGCAGCTGAAGGATTTGTGAGATGGCTGAGGAATTCTCTGCTAATATTTCCTTCATGTCAGTTTATCCCTGTTCCCTCTTCTTTAGGTGTCACCATAGATGGTTACTTCACATGTGTTTTGTCCCTGTTAGTGTTGTGTTTGGAGCTGTACAAAAAATGTTATTTCATGTCTGTCGCGCAACTACTGGAATTTGTCTCGACCGTGCCCCCGGAACGGGTGCTAAGTGCGACAATACTTTACCTGGTGCTGGGGTAGGGTTTTCCCTTGTCACTCTTTGTTCCCACTTTCTGTTCCAAGACAAGACAACGTGTAGTAATGACTGTCATGCAACAAAACATTCGTTTCTCTCAGAAAACTGTGTCTGGGTTTGGTTGTTGTTGTTGTTGTTGTTGTTGTTGTTGTTGTTGTTTTAGACTTTTCATAAGTGAAATATTGAAAAATTATTTTTAAGCACCCAAAAAAAGGGGAAAGGAAGCTAGACAAATTCAGTGTTTGTCACAATTGTCACGAGACAAGTTATCACAACCATGGGAACACTGAAATAGGGACAAAACCACGTGATCGTGACCAACACTGTCACGGTACAAAACTAGTCGCAGAACAAAGAAGGACATGAAGTAACCATCATAGTTGCATCATTCCAGTTGTGGAGGAAGAACTTGGGAAATTTTAGACAACATACAAAGAGGTACACAAACAAGCATTATATGAGGAACAATATATCATGATGGATCTGTCTAATATTTCTCTCTGAGGTCTAAAAAGAGATCCATTTCGGATAACAGCAGGGTCTGCTCTATGGACCTGATATGAAAAGCCAGATAGATGTTAGAGCAATAAAAAAAAAGCAACAACACTGCAGGATGAATAAAAATTAGAAGCAGGCCCAGAAAATGTAGCAGGTAGACCCTTTGCGTGAATGCAGCTAAGGAATTCTGTTACCCCTTACTACAGTAGGGCAACAATCAATGTTGGAGACACAAGCATCTGCCCAAAGGCTGGCCCAAATGGTGGCCACAATTACTGAGGCACAGAGGACTACAGGCCTTCCTTAGGGTAAATTTAGAAATGTGTTTCTTTTTGCTCCACTGGGAAAGGCAGGCTTATTTATCAACAGTATTAAATTTTCTTGATATTAAGTAGCAGTTACGATTTCTCAAAGGATGTGTAACAAGGGTCAGCATAAATGCATTACTTTGAGTTAATATCCAGTATTACTTGATGAACATTATCTGAAGAAGGTTCTGCTTAATAAGGTTACGAGGATTTGCCCTTTCTGCAAATGGAGACAATTCTCAAGCTAATGGCAGCTATTTTGTAGTATTACATTATGACGAGGTCCAGTCTCCAGTGAGCTTGGAAGTACTTGCTTTATTTGAGCTTGTTCCATCTTTTTTGTGTACGTGTGTGTGTGTGAAAGCCAAGGACTTCCTAAGACTGCTGGGCATGAATGCACTATTCCCTGACCTTATGTGCAGCATGTTAGCCAAGTTTGTTTAGCTAAGAAGACAAAGGAACATCAAGGAGGCCATTAGCATATTTATGAAATTGGCTTAGTTCTCAGCATGTCCCCTAGAAAAGATAAAAGAAAGAAAGAAAAGCTTTCAGACTTGGCCTGATTGTCTGGCAAATGCTTTAATGCCCAAGAATGTGGATGTATGGTATAATGGCCAAGCATGTGGAAAGGCCAAGTCTTACCTCTGCCACTGAAGCAAATGGACTGCAAAGACAGCCCTCCTTTTCCAATCAGAACAATGTTTCAGAGGCAAAAACAGGCACATTCACCCACTGCATGTAGGTAGGACATGGATACTTAGGAAGAGTGCCATCAACAACTATTGGGGAAAGCAGGAACAAGACTACAATAATAGTCAGAGGTAAAGGAAGAGGTTCAACAGGCTGCTGAGAAAGTTCATTAGACCCATCACGCAACTCCTCCTTCAGGAACAGGACAAACTCTTACAGGAATGCTCAGAGACATGAAGGCTTCCTTCAGTGGACTAGACTACGTAGAGGATTGTAAAGCAGACTGCATGTGCTTGCACACATACCTGCTTAGGGGTGCAATTTCAAATCCAGGGACTCAAGTGGACTGACAGATGAGGGTTTCGGGAAATGCCTGAATCAAAGTGGGATTCCCTTATATGAACCAGAGTCTTTCTGAAGATGCATAAGTAATTTGACTTCCAATCTGCACATCAAATTATAAAGGAATCAATATACTGCGTTGTAGGTCGCACTAGAAGTAGGCCCACTGAATCAGTGAGGTGGTGAGGGGGGTGCTAAGTCTATTCCTCCCTAAGTTTTATTGATGCAAATAGCCATGCTCTAGCTTTATCTCACTTTAGTAAGCTGCAACTAGAGGTGACTCATTGGAATCAGTTTCACCTACAGTGGAGCTGACTCACAGATCACCCAGTAATGGCTTACTCAATGAGCTACTCTGTTGTGACTTAATATGCTAAGCACCAGGATTTCAGCCAATACGTTGCAGGACTAATTAGGTATTCAATATTATTCCTATGTTCTCTGGTTCCCAAAAGCAGGAATGGACATCCCATATCCATCATTCACACACCCCCCCACAGTACCATATTTTTTTTTCTGACCTGGTGGTCACCAAGCAGAAAACAAAAAAGAAGCCCCAAACACCTTCTTAGTCATCACAATCCCATAGCTACTAAACAACCCTTCTGAAATGTGCAGATTTGTTACCTGTGGTACCAAATACCACTTTCCACACCAACTGCCCAAAATGAAATATGGAGTGGTCTGGCAAGGGGAAGAAAATATTGTTTCTGTTCTCAAATTTTAGGTGCAGGCCAGCTGTGCCCATTCAATGTCCACCATGTGCCATCCTGGAACAGCGTACTAATTGTTGGCCAGCTCTTCCCGCCTCCACATGCAGCTAGCCACTCTATTGGGGAGATGGGAGGAAGGGTCTCTGTGCACAGCCAATGAGTGGTCAGCTATACATGGTGTCAGGAAGTGCCAGATGGGGCAGTGAGAACGATTGGGGTGGTGCCACAGGAAAAAGATCCTGGCAACGCTCAGAGCCTGAGGAGTGGTCCAGAGGGCTAGGCGGAGGGGGAGGTTGATTTTGGAAACCTGACCAGTGATGATTCATGCTTTGTATGAAGCACAACATGTCCATCTCTATTTGAATATGCTGCACTTATTCTGAACTGTCGCAGGTTTCTTACCTTTGGCTTTAAGTGTCATTTTGACCACTGACCATTGAAAAAACAAATAGAGATGATTATGGCTCCAAAGGATGCTAATATAGCTCATGTGAATCAAACGTGAAGTCCGGCAAAATAGCCAGAGCTGTGCAACATTTTCCTTTTGTTTTCCCTATTGCAAATTCCAAATTTGTCAGACTACAGTAATACCTCAGTTTCCAAGTATTTCGCAAGATGAGCAAAAATTTCCTGAATTTCTTTGTTTTGGTTTATGGTGACAGCAGCATGGGCCAGGAGCATCTGCCCAGGGCAGGGCCTCAGCTGCAGCGGTGACAGGGCACCATTGGTCCCTCTCTTTCTGCCTCCTCTCTCCTTCCTCCCTCCCTCATGGCCCAGCTTGCCTCTTCCTCCTCCACTGCCTCCATCTTGGAAGCCTGCCAGGCAACATCCAGGTGCCATCCCAAGATGGCACTGGTGACAGTGAGGAGGAGGAGCAGGAGCAGGAGGGAGGGACAGCGCTGTGACCCCCTCACTGCCGCAGCCACCAGCCCCTTGCTGACATGGCTCCAACTGCCACCGTTATTCCAGCGGTGGAGGAGAGAGGCTGATAGAGGCAGCCATGGTGGCCCCAGCAATGAGGGGCTGACAGCAATGGCTGTGGCCATGGCAGCTGCAGCGGCAGTGAGGGAGTCCCAGTGGCAGCTGTGGTGGTGAGGGGGGTTACAGTGACGGTGGAGGCTGTGGCCGTGGAGGGGTGATGGCAATGGCGGCGGCAGCGGCAGTGGCACCTAGGGCCCCCAGAATGAATCAGGTAAGTTTCCATTATTTCTTATCGGGAAATTTGTTTTGGTTTATGAGTATTTTGATTTACGAGCATGTTTCCAGAATGAATTATGCCAGTAAACCAAGGTACTGTACTACTGTACCTGAATATTGCACCAAGAAGGGGTGGGAGGAAGGAAAAGAGAGCTCAAGTCTTGGAAGAAACAGGCAGCCAACTATCTTTAAATACACACAGAGAGAAACTAAGAGAAAAAACACAGCAGGACTTCTAATGCACATTATCTCTTTCTCAGATCCATCCCAGAGGTAGGCCATCAAGCAGGCCCCTCAAGGACTGCAGCCACAGCTTGGGGAACAAAAAGATCTTCAATTGCAATTATAAGGGTGCACGAGGTGAGCAGATTGTTACAAATCCACTTTCAGAAGCTCAGCAGCACACTAAACCTCTGCTGCTCAGAAAAGCCCATGGATTTTCTTTCCTTTTCCTGGATTACATGTTTATTATACATCCATTACCCACAATACCTTCCTGTACATCTAGTTCTTCGCATGAAAGCCAAAGGTGGGACAGGTCAGAGGTCCAGGCTGCTCCTTGAGGAGGCCTTTTCTCCATCCCAATTTTTTCCTTCTTCCCCAATTGGGTTAGAAGAATGTCTTGCTTTTTAACCAGTTATCAACAGCTGTTGGGCCACGTAGTTTGACTGGCAATGGTTAAGACATTTGGAACAACCCATTACTTTTAATCGACTGTTTTGTTCCCTGGAGCAAGTGGCTCTTGAGCCCTTTAAAGAATGCCCTAGTAGTCTAAAAAGTCTTAATCTTCCCTGTGATCTGCCTCCCTCCAGGGCTGGAAGAATGAACCTTCCAAGATCAGCTAAACATTTTCATTACCTTTGAACATGTTTCTCTTTGCATCTTGTAGATCAGAAACTCCAGCCTATTTAGCTGCTGTACCTTCTTTGGTCCAGAATAATTGATAATCTCTAACCACTTTGTAGAGTTCCCCCAGTAGAACCTTATAGAAACTTAACTGGTTGACATTTCCTAAACGGAAAGAGAGTTTCATGGCTAGGGTTGGGTAGATGACAGATGTCAATCTACTGATCAGACACTCCCCAATTTGATTTTGCTAGTCCCAGAAACAGTAAGATCTCTATCCTGTCTGAATTCAGTTTCAATTTATTGGCCCTCATCTAGTTCATTGTCAACAAAAGACAATTTGTGCAGTGTCACCTGTAGAAGAATCAAAGAAGAGATAGAGCTGCATGTAGCAGCATGTCCTAAATCTCAGTATGACTTCTCCCAGAGGTTTTGTGTATATTTAAACAGTTGTTTAACAATTGTTGTTTCGTACTGTCAAGTTGGGAATGATTTATAGCAGGCGTGCCCAACCCGCTGACCACGGGCAACTGGTCGCCTGCAGGGCCCTCACAGGTCGACTGCCAAGTCGATGCCCACCTCCCCACCCGCCACCATTTTTTACGCAGGGGACTTTGTGGGTGGGTATGCAGCTGAGGCTCCGCTGCCTTTGCTTCCAGTGTCGGGGACCTGGGCAGGTGGAGCGTTGACAGGGAATGCACGCAGGTGCAGTACAGGGGAACTTGATGCTGCCGCAGTGGCCGCCAGTGCTGGCGACATGGGGATGGGGGGCACAAAGTGGCGGCGGGGACTGCAGGGGACCTGGGTGGGCAGGTGGGTGGGGGTTCACTGCTGTTGCTGCTGTCAGCGTTGTGGACTCTGGGGTGGGGGCGTGGAGTGGGGGTGGGTCTGCATGTGCACAGCATGGGGGACCAGGACAGGCCAGTGGGCGGGGCACCACCCCACCGCCGCCACCAATGCTATGGACCTTGGGGGTAGGGGATGCAGAGAGGAGGCAGGGACTGCGCGGGTGCAGCGTGAAGGACCTGGGTGGGCAGGCGGGGCTCTGCTGCTGCCACCACCGCTACCGTGGACTTTGGGGTGGGGGGCACAGAGCGATGGCAGGTCTGCGCGCACACAGCATGGAGGACCTAGGCAGGCTGGCAGGGCTTCACTGCCGCTGCCGCTGCCAGCGCCATGGACCTTGGCGGGTGGGGGTAGAGAGGTGGCAGGGAGTGCGCCCGCATGTGCACACATGCCCATACTTGATGGGGGAGTCTGTGGGGATGTGTGGCGGACAGGGGGAGCCCGCAGGCTATTCAAAGTTGGTCAGCCCTGATTTATAGCAACCCTAACAGGACTTTCTGTTGGAGTTTTTACAACTGCACATGCTGCCTCTACTAGGTGGGGCTGGGAAGGACCTTTTAGCACTGCCACTGCCACCATGTTTTCATGGATAAGCAAGAATTCTGTTTTTGGTCTCCTGAGTACATCACTCTATATAAAACATTACACTGGTGTGTCCCTGTTTTACAACAGGAGCAGCAAAATGGCTCCTCCGTCACTGGCTCTAAATTATTTTGTTGAAACCAAGAACACTTAGAACAGCAACTCCCCAACAATTTATTACTAGGCCCCCTGTTGGGTGTTTGAGAAACCTTCATTCACCTGTAACCCTCTTTCACCACCACCCTCTTAACCGTCCTTTTAACGAAACGAAACCAAACAAACTTGTTAAAAACTATTTTGGATTATCTATCTATCTATCTGTCTGTCTGTCTGTCTGTCTGTCTATCTATCTATCTATCTATCTATCTATCTATCTATCTATCTATCTATCTATCTATCTATCTATCTATCTATCTATCTATCTATCTATATTTCAATTAAGTTAGGAAGATAGCTAAATAGAGCATTAGCACATTGTGAAGGCAGATTTCGAAACCTTTTCTCAGATTTTCCTGTTTGTCCAAAAAAAAAAGAAGACACAAAATAGCATTCAGATATACAAATTCTAAACTACAGTTTAAATAAAACAACCCAGAAGAAACCCTTTGCCGTGTGATTTTGATGGCGTATATAGGCATATAAATAATATATACAGGTATTATTATGGATATGTTTTAAGAATCTCTGAAATGCAACCATTTGTACAGCAGTAAATAACAAGAAATGTGAGTGTGGTTGAAAGTGTGACATTCGCTCTAACATTCACTACAACTAAATAATACCTGCTTACAATGCTGTGATAAATTACCTTCAGCAACCTATCAATTATTCTAACAACAGGTCCACAGCTACAAAGCTCCCAGTCTACAGAACTACTTCCAAAACAGGTTTTTATTTTTACCGGGTGCATTGCAAAAGACAGAGAGAGCACGAGAGGCAATATACATGTGCTGTTTTGCTTGCCTAGGAAAATATTTTTCAGAGACAAGACCAAAGAAGAAGGGCCTGAGGCTTTTCATATGTCTGCATGCATCCTCTTGCCAGGGGAACCTCTCTCTGAGGCCCTTTTGCAGCTGGTTAGGTGACTTTGACAACTGAGTTACTGTGGAAGGAAGGAAGGAAGGAAGGAAGGAAGGAAGGAAGGAAGGAAGGAAGGAAATGGTTACAATCTGCAGGGGAAACAAATTTTAAGCAGGAGACCCCAGTGGAGTAAATATTTAAGAAGGAGCAAGATGCATCAGGATAGAAATGCAATAAGTTTCTTACAAGATCCAGAGTTTCCTCACAAGCTAACTACCTGAGTTGTTTCCCTTAGCACAAAGGTAATTCCCACATGGTGGTTTAGTAGCACCGGTCCATTTGAGGGAGGGATATGCAGAAAATCTACTTGTCTTTTTAAAATAAGTTGGTCAAAATGACTCAAGATTTCCCAACTCCATGGAGCAGGTTTTGAGGATGTAAGGGGGGGGAGGAGGACTCAGTCAGGCCCACAAGGGTCTTCGTCACCCAGCAGGGGGCAAAGTATTGTTATAATTATTTTGGCCATTTTGGCATGTGCACCCAGTGCAGCTCTTGGGAAATACGTTTTACTTCCCACACGGACATTCCAACTGAGGCTCTGGACTAGGTGGAATCCCATCTCCTTCCAATTCTGCTAAAGCGTCATCAATGGAATCACTTCATTGGAATCTATTCACTGTAGTATCTGTACAATAGCCTTTAAACTGGGAGATTCTACCAAGCTGTTAGTCACAAAGCTCTCCATCTGTGGTTCTCTACAGCTACTACATGCAGGTGAAACTTGAAATATGAGAGTGCCGGGCCACTGGCCCCCGGAAGGGGGTAATCATCTGGCTGCAGGCAGCAGCCTACCCTTCCAACCCCCATGGTCCTGAATGGGCCTATCCCAGGCCTGCACCACATCTTAGCACACACCGGCACTATAGCTCAAGGACAGTTCCCTGGCCTTGACAGCACCGGGCACAGCCTGCACCACACCAACAACCCCTGACGCAGGTACCTGGGCCCCAGCCTAGCCTTCCCCTGCCACCGCATTTACTCGCCCAACCTTGCCATCTGGCGGCCCTCCCCCCCAATGAAGGTGGAGCTTGGTGCCATGGCAGGGCAGAGGAGGATGGGACTTCGTGCTGCAGCACCTCCCTGCTCCCCCCAATGAGCAGCGGTTGGCCTGGAGCGGCCCAGTGTGTGTGTGGGGGGGTGCACGGTGGCATGGTTTCAGGTGCGTGTGCGGTGTCCCAGAGCCTTGGGTGGTGACAGCCCTCCGCCAGCATCCACGTTACAAAGGGGTGCTGGATAGGGTCTGACGATGGCCGCACTTGACAGCACCACTAGCATCTTGGGGGATATTTGGGGCAAAAGCTTTTGCCCTGGCACCCCACTGCCCCTGTCACCACTATTATCCTCTGGATGAGTGTTTGCTCTTATCCGCAGATTTCGCTATCCATGGGTGGGGCAGAACTGATGCCCTGCAGATATGGCGGTCCTACTATATTTCATTTCAGTCATTTTAGCTTCAAAAGAGAAATCGAGCTTGTCTTGATCTAGAACCTGCAACACATTTATTTGTCTTTCTGGTAATCGGTTGAATCCATGAGCATTCACCAAATGTCAAGGATGCCCTAGCTGACTTAAATGGCCTGCCTAGATGATTGTTTGCTATGTTTTCAATGACAAATTTAAAATTTGGATAAAAGAAAAGGCAAAAAACCCACTCTCTTCTACTCTGTAAAGTGTCTTGTTCTCTGATGCTTCTACACAATTAACAAATAGAAATATAGTTCAAATAGACACTGTTTTACAAATAAAGTCAAGTCAACCTTTCTTCTTCCACTAAAACTGCATGGAAGAATTTCATGTTACTGTGGAAATCCCTGATTTACCTTACGATGTGAAAGTATAACAAAATCAAATGATGTAAACATTTCCATGGCTGATATTTCTGTTTTGGAAAACGTGTTAATTAAATTGTGTGCGATGCCTGCACTCCTCAAGGCTGCAAGACTTGGCGCCAGCTCTAATGAGGGAAAGGATCATAAAAGGGGAGGCTGACACTACACACTGTCTCTGCCCCAGGAATTATTGTGGGAGTTGACTAATATGATGCCACTTTCAAACACATGGCTAAAAACAAAGTTGAATGTTCTGACCATATGGCAATTTTCTCGAAGACAGGGGACTCCTAGGGGAATGTGTTACAAAACAACCTTACCCTGTTATCCTCCTGTATCTCCCAGTCACTGGAGGAGATGATGGTATGTTGTCCTTGAGTGCAGTTGGAAAACTGGAAGAGACTGGAAAACATTCGTCTGTTTTCATGGGTATCTGGAAATATTGCATCCTGGAAATTTACTCCATGTGGAAGGAGATTATAGTTCTCATCCATTCTGAGAAGAAAAAGCAGGGATAATAGTTGAGTAACTTCTATCAAATTCTATCCATCCCATACCAAAAGCAATGAATGGAGAGCTGGCCCCATCCTATCCTTCACCTTAGATAGCAAAATCTCATGGACAGCTGTATTTAAGTGACATGATCTGCTTGAAAACAGATGCCCGTGGATAGCTTAAACTTGCCAACTGTTTACTATTACACCTATGTCCACTTCTGGCTTACGTTTTTGAATACAACTTTGAAAAACTGCAGATAGGTTTCAGTAACCATTTCTTGTTTGTTTGTTTGTTTGTTTGTTTGTTTGTTTGTTTGTTTGT
>JAHTLZ010003305.1:5211002-5224400 GCA_023846285.1 Phrynocephalus versicolor
ACAACAACAACAACAACAACAACAACAACAACAACAACAACAACAACCCTTCACAGATTATTTTGTGTTGAACCTCTACTGCAAGGTCTGGACTCAGGTGCATACCTGTTGTCAAAATGGACACTGTGAAAAAAACTCAAAAATAGGTGTTGCCTCTTAGCCTGTTTTAGGGATGATGATGATGATGATGATGATGCGACACCAAGTCAAGAGTTTTATAGGTATAAAGTACTCAGAAGTGGTGGTTATCCATTCCTGTCTTTGGGGTGTGCTCAGGGACTGTACAATTTACCAAGAATGACACCATCTGGAGGAACAAACTTCCATCCCCTGGCACTCCAACTCACTGAGCTATTCAGCCAACCAAGACCATTTCAACACACGTCCAATGACTGATAACAGGCCAATCCAGGTGATGTGTTGCCCAAAGGTGGGAGGACTACATTGATAAATAATGTAGGAAATGCTCTAGGATTGGAATGGTCGGATTTGCATTATTATTTTTTGTTGACTCCACAATTTACCAGTCAATATGAACTAGCCCAGAGCCCCCACCACATCTGTAGGGGTTTTTTGTTTTTTTGTTTTTTGGGGGTTTTTGCCCTACATTTTTAACAACAAATGCTTTTGCATCACTTCAACCAGAGTGAGCACTCAGGCCAACGCAGAGGGTTTTTTAATCATTCTGTTGCAAGCCATTCTACCCAGCTACAGCAGCAGTGAGAGTGGCAGGGAAGCAAGGAAAGTGGGCACCATTTAAACCTCTCCCTCTCCAAAGCTGATGCCTGGTTCTGTTTGTTCCCTTTCCCGCCCTCCCTTAGCCTAGTCTTCCTTAGACTGGTGGCCCGAGCGCTTGGACAGCTACGTGATCAAAGGTGACCAAAGGGCGGTGGGCAGATGAGAGGTAGAGAGTGAAAGGAAGGATTTGGTAGAGTTTTTCAAACAGCCTTCCAGTTTGTTAAGGTAGCTCTGCTATAAATGTGCCTCATGAAGATATGGAGGGTCACAGCAGAACTGCAAGCAAGGCTGCTTCCCAGTATTCCTCCTCTTGGCTGACTCCTTTGTGGTCAGCTGAAGTGAATTAACCCAGGGAAACCTGACTTCTCCATGTGACTCCACATTTCACATTTTTTCCTACGGTGGGGTTGCACCCCTCCTTTTGTAGATGTGGGACAGGTATGATAAAAGTAGAAGTCCCTTAATGACAGAGCTGCCTTTCCATAATGTAAACATCAGAGGCTAAGGAAGAGAGATTATACCAGACTAGGACAATATTAGAATGGTGTCACGTGATTTGAAGAGGGTTTTGGAAAAGCTATTTTATTTTATGTTATTATAATTCTCCAAACTAGTCCCTGCCTCCCCCTGCGGCCCACATGCCCATTGCTCGCCAAGAGATTCAGAAGCTGCAGTTCAAAATCTACCTCTACCAAGCTCTGCTATATTTAGCAAACCAATGGAGAGATAGGTTGCAGAGAAGTGGCGACTGTATTTTCTAATTTGCATTGTTGTGGTATTCTGTGCGTTTTGATTCAAGTTCCAGAGCCCTTTGAAATTTGCTTCTTTCTTGCTTTATCAATAAGTGGAGGTACCACTGAAATAGCACAATTCCTGTTTTATGCATTTATGTCACAGGAGCTTGACATGCTGCTAAGTTTGAAAATATAATTCTGGTTGGCACCTATGGAGGAATCTGTTGAATGTTTCAGGTTAAGATCAAGCATTGCAGGGTAGGGGGTGGAATTTGTAATTTGTAGAAATGAACATCTGTTCAATAGCTACAGATGAAGATCAACCATCCCTGTTCGCCCTTGGGGGGGGGGGGAGAAAAGTAGGTTGATACTATTTTTGTAGCAATGCTTGTTCCACAAACTATAGCCTGGTTCCTTTCCTTCAAAGGCAGACCAAGGAGTTTTAAGGCCAAACTGAAGTGTGATGGGAACAGGTCCATTTCTTTGAAAGCAAATTTGCCCCAGACATCTTGGGAGTAGAAGATGGTAATTTTAGGAGCTAAACTGGAACAACAGTGGGGAAGCTTAACTGGTACCAGACCTCCCCATAGCTTTTGCTCCACTCCCTCCCCATAATCACTTTTCACCCACAAAATTTCAACACTAATTCTAAAGCAAAGCTAAAATAAAATGCACCTTGGTGAATATGATATGGGGAGGTAGGGCTATAATAATCCCTTTTCTCTCAAAGCCCACCCATTATTCTCTTTAGATGCCCTAAATGGCAAACCCAAGTATAAAAGCCTGTGCCGCCTTCTGATCGGCCATGCTGGCAAACAGAATGCCCACTTTGAATGGGATGACCTTTCTCAACGAAAGGGTTACAGCAACCTCTGACCTTCCAGCTGCTGTTGGACTGTAGAAAGCCATTCTACCTGAGCCTTGGCCGTGCAAGATGGGGCTGATAGGAATTAACAATAATCATCATGTGTCATCAACTTAATTTTGACCCATGGTGACCCTCTTGTGGGTTTTTCAGGTAGACGATACTCAGAAGAAGCTTACCATTCCCTTCTCCTTGAGGCACCCTGGGACTGTGCCGCTTGCCCAAGGCCACACAGGGTGGCTCTATTTGAACTGGGCGATCCAACTCTAAAGCACTGATTCTGCAGCCAAATACCTAAATCATCGCGCTCCAGCCAGATAGGAACTAGAGTCCAATAATATCTGGAGGTTCATCTCAGCAGGTGAAAGGAGATTGCACCAAGGTTTTTTCCCCCATGACAGGTAGGGATCTGTTGGTCTTTCCAGTATTTTGGAATTCAAGTTCCATAATCCTTTGCCATTGGCCGCTCGTGGCTAAACATCTGGAAACTGAAGGTCAAAACAGCTGGAAGGGTTAAGGGTCTCTCCCCTGTTTCACACAGTTGTAGCAATGGCAGAAGACCTAATTGCCTTTCTAGCTGATTATCACAAATGCCATTATTTGGTATAAAGGTACTATTAACACAATTTGCAGAGCAACAGTTGCAAATGCTGCACTTCAGAATCTTATTTGAACCAACCATTTAGGAAGGGGATTACATGAGTTGTACCCATATGTTCTAATGTCTTGCATGTATTGGTACCCGCACCCCAAAAAACCATAACCTCTGAAGGGATTCCCGGATAATGTTAAATTCAAGAAATTACTTGGCATCAGTTTAGGAAATTTAGCTACACAGAAACCACAAAACTGGCACTACATATCAGTCTTCCTACAGAATAGCAAAGGTGCTATGCTCAACCTTTTGGGTAGTAGGGAAGTTTATAACTATCTTGACAGAAATTTGACAACATTAAGCTATAATTTAAAGTTTCCTAAGCCTACAGATTATAACTTTGGTAAGGAACCTTTAAACCTTATTGAATTATTACTTAATATTTAATTGAAATAATGAGGTATTGTGTGGTAACATTTATTAAGCACACTTTTAGATTAATTACACTGAAACGAACTTCTGGGGCCTATGCTGGCTTTCATCAGCCTTCTGTTCTGGTAACCCTTGTTGAAACAGAGTAGTTGATGTTGTTCCCTGGGGTCAGAAAAGCACTTTGCATATGCACAAAAACAGGTTAGCTCAAGTGACTTGTGTTGACTTGCCCTGCTGTCAGTTTTTACTGGCACATACATTTGATCTATTACAACTATTCACTTAGGCAAGATAGGTATGGAAACTCCTGATGACAGCAAAGCAGGGAGTTATTGTGAATCATATATCCTACAAATCTTTTCCCCCAAAAGTTCAGGTACCATTAATTTCCTCAACAATACAGGGAGGTGGGTTAAGGTGAGAGTCCCTAGGAAATGTAGTTGTCATTGGACCACTAATAAAATCACTATTAGTGATTATTTCTTGATCAAGTTCTTGCAAGTCACTCTTGGCCTAATTATTTTACAGGGCTATTGTTTGGACCAAAGTAGAGGACATTAACTTGTTAAGAAAAATAGAAAGAAATACATTGATTGGATTGGATTGGATTGGATGGATGGATGGATGGATGGATGGATGGATGGATGGATGGAAGGAAGGAAGGAAGGAAGGATGGATGGATGGATGGATGGATGGATAGATGGATGGGTGCCAAGAGCAATTTCATGGCTAAGAGGAAATTTGAATGGAAATCATTATCATCAAGGGTCGCAAATTTCTCCTGTAGTATACTTAAAATTATTGTACATGCTACACATAATGTTGTGACCAAGTTGCAGTCTGTACCACTTCAAATGTGTGTAGTGTGTAGCTTTTCATTTATGCTTTAAAAAAAACATTTCATCACATCTACTGGCCCCTCAGAGAGAAATGCAAGCCTCTCTGTGGCATCTGACTTTCTGCTACTTCTAGGAATATTTAAAAATGCAACATCCCCCTGCACTCCACTTGCAGTTTCAAGTGGTACAGTCAAGAAACCCATCCCCTCACTGACTTGCCATCATAGGTCCACAGCATTCTCACTCTTACTCGCAATCTGTATGTTTGCTCAGTCTCACCCCTCCCGTGGACTCAGCAGGCAAAGCACTGTTTCTCAGCCTCCCATCTTCAATGCTAAGATAATAATGATGGCCTGCCAATCAAAGTTGTTCTAGAGCAGAAGCATACACCATGTGAGCATCCAGACGTTGTTGGACCACAACTCCAGTTGCACCTGACCAACACACCCAATTGTGAATGAAGGAAGATGGATGTTGCAATAACTACAACAACATCGGGAAAGCTGCACTTTTGCCACTCCCTACACTGGAGGGAGGGAGGGAAAACTGAAGGTGCATAAACAGAGGCATAACTGGCATTGCCACTTCCTACCACTGAAGGGAGGGAGGGAAAACTGAAGAGGCATAAACAAATATGCCTCTTACTGGCCATCTCTGTTGGGAAAGCTACTTAGACAGTGTAGGCAATGTGCTCTGATAAAGAAATCCACATACATTTGTTTATATTTATTTATTTTCATATTTATACCATCTTTTTCCCACTGAAAGGGACCCAAGGTGGCTAAAATTAAAACAAAAATAAAACACAGACTGATGAAACCTGTGTGTGTGTCTCTGTGTGTGTGTCTCTGTGTGTGGGCCTGCGCGCGTTTCTTATATAGGTGAATATAACTCAGGTGGTATAGTGGACAGACAGACTGCTGGATTAGAGTCAGGGGGTCTGCGTTCAAATCTCCATCTGGCCTCGGGAACGGGTAGAGGACAAAAGTTAGTAAATCGCTCCTTGATCCTCCCCGGTACCTTGAAAGCCCTATTAGGGGGACTTGCTGTTTTGCTTCCTTGTTCGCTGCCGCCTGATCCCCGCAACGCTGAGTGTGTTGTCTCTTATTAGTGGAGGAGCGAACGAACAGAACACGAGAGCGCGCCGCGGCACCAGCTAAGAGGGACTCACCTAAGGAAGAAGAAGTAGGCGTAATCCTGCATGACGGTGTGCGAGTGGCAGGAGAAATAGCCCAGTCCCGTCAAGTTCAGCCGGGAGCCGGCGGGGACTTCCAGCATGCTGCCCCACGCCTGGTCACACAGCATCTCGATCTCGGCGGAGTAAAAGAGGCCGCCGTCGGTGGTGGCTTCATACTGCCAGGGCAGGTAGTTGTACATGCTGTACATGTCCTGGTGCAAGGCCAAGACTTTGGCATAGACGATTATCTCGGCCAGCTCCGCCCGGCAGCTTTCGCTCAGGGGTCTCCAGTCCGAGGGCAGCTGGCAGCCGCCGGCCGGATGGGTCGGCAGCAGACCCACCAGGCACAGCAGCGCGGTCCGCAGCAGCGGCGCCGGCAGCAGGTCCCGCGGCATGACGGAGGCGAGAGGAGGACGCGCGCTCCGGGGCGGCAGGACTTCTTCGCCTTTCCCACCCCAGGAGGCACTTCAGGCCGGCGGGAGGGGGGGTGGGAGGGGTAGAGAGAGGATCCCCGTCGCCGACCTAAAACTTGAGGCTAAGTTGATGAAAGTGGAGCCCGGCGGAAAAGCCGCCCCTCATTGGCGAGCGCCGGGAGTCTAAGGCGCGCCCATGGCTCAGGCGCTGGCCAATGGGAGCCGCCTTTCGAAGAGAGGGCGGGGCGGTAACAAGAGACGGGAGAAGGTCCGCTGTCAACGCGCTCGCACGACCTGCGGACTGGATGCGGGCAAGAGGGAGGTGGGATCCCATCCTCTGCAGAGTTTCGCAACGCTCTTACTTGGGACTACAACTGCAAAGGGCCTCTCTAAAGGGCCGTTCGGGGGATACTGGGACCTGTAGTCCCAAGCTTTCCCCACCTGGGGGGAATTCTGAGAGTTGCCCCACAAAATAACTTTTCCGAACTCTTAACTGCTCTAGAGGAGTCAAAGGCTGGGATGAGCAAAGGTGGGGACGGTTTTCTTTTTAGCGGTAGATCGCTTCTGCAGTTGAGGAGAGGATGAGAAGGGCTAGAACAACAGAAGAGCATCTCCAGGCAATGAATTGCTCCTGGAGTTTTGCGTTTCGTCGCCCTTCTCGCTATTTCCGTGGCACTTTAGAAGCGCTGAATGAAAGAAAACCGGAGGAAGTTAAATTTGGCACACAGACTCCCAGTCATGGAGAAAGGAAAAGCACAAGGGACAAAGGCCAGGGAAGCCCAAAGCCCAAAGCCTTCCCTTTGAAAAGGCAAGGGCTCCCGCCCTTTTCCAAAAGGCAAGAAGTGGTGCAGAACAGAACTGGGATTGTTAGGAAGCAAGGAAAGGGTTCTGGGAGAGGTCAAGGGTCGGGATTAGAGCACATGTGCATCCTGGGGAAGGGCAGGGGGCTGCTAAAAACAGCCTCGGGGGACACATGTGGTCACACAACCACATTTTGTAGGACTAGATAGGAGTTTATACAATAGTCTATAAAAGGACCCCAGCTGACTTGGATGAAAGGCCATCTAGCCCATCCTCCTCCTCCTCCTCATACCAGAGGCTAGCCAGGTGCTTTTGTATGCCTTATGTGCCATCAAGTCAGAACCCATTTGTAGCGACTCTAATAGGCCTTTCTATTTAAGGAGGGCTTTTAGGGGTTCCACAACCTCACTGGGTTTCTGTCACCAAGCAGGATTTTTAATCCAGGTCTCCTGAATCCCTCTCCATTGCTCTATCCACTACACCACACTGTATCGCATTTGCTTCTGTGCCACCAAGAAACCAGGCCTCCCTGCCTTCTCTTTGCCCCACAGCAGATGATATACAAAAACATGAGGCACATGAATATGTAGTGCTAGCAATAGCCTTCACGACCAATAGCCATCATCTTTCTCCATGATTGCGCAGTTGTGCAATTTAACACCTGTTAAATTTTGTGGTCATCATTAAATCCTGTGCTGACGGAAGTCAGAAATTATTTTTGTGTTGTGTGGATTCCTTCCTAGATTCTGAAGTCTAAATCCATGGGGTAGGGGGAGGAGGGGGCTTTTTTTTCTGCTTTGCTTCTGAATCATGCATAATTTTATACATTTCTATCATGCTTCCCTATTTATCCATGTTTTTTTTTAAAACTTAAATGTCCCAAACACTTTAGCCTCTGCCCTTTTATTATTCCTCCTAAATCTGGGATCAGCAGGATGTAGCCCACCCCAAAAAAAAACATTCTTATGAATTTATTCCTTGGCAAGAAATACATTCTTTCATAATGCCCAGGAAATACTTGATCAGAGAATCTGCAGCTTGTGTTCTTTTTTTTAATTAACTCCTTTTCTTATTTTGGAGCCAGCACATCACATGTGATTTCTAAATGAAAACTATAAAAATGCTCTTCGATTTCCAATTTTTCTTTCTTTCTAAAGGCCATAAATGCCAATAGGAGTACTGTGGAGCGGAATAAAAGAAGTGTTCCCTCTCTAAATCAAAGATGGGGAACTTACAGTCCTCCAGATGGTTTGCATTTCAGCTCCTGAACGCCTCAGCAAGCATGGCCAAAGGATGGTGTGAGCTACAGGCCAACAGCATATGGAAGGCTAGAAACTTTTTCTTATCTGTGTCTCAGGTTAGCCTAGAATGGTCTTAATGTTACCTCTCAGCTCAAGTCCTTACTGATGCCAGGACACGTCACCCTCTGCAGGGGCCTTTCTCACAGTGGTCCCAGCTGCTTCTTTCCACTGACTGAGGGCCCCCTCTCTTCTCTTTGTCTGCCACTACTCCAGAAATAAGCAAACTGTGCACTTCTAGAGACTGCTGGGCTGCAACCTTCATCAGCTCTCACCAGTGTTGTCAGAAGTGAAAGACCGGGAGTTGCAGCTGAACAACATCTACAGCAGTGGCGGCAAACCTTTGGCACTCCAGATGTTTTGGACCTCAACTCCCATAGTTCTTTGTCATTGGCAGTCTAGGCTCGGAATTCTGGGAGTTGTGGTCTAAAACATCTGGAGTGCCAAAGATTTGCCACCACTGATCTAGAGTACCACATGTGGCCCTCCCCACACACCCTGTACTGCTGACTCAGCAAGGAGCAAATGGGCAGGAGAGGTGATGGCCAAACCTGCAGCTGCCTCCTTGACCTTGTTCTCACAAGATGGTCTCCTTTTCTAGTCCAGAAGATGAAGGCAAGAGAGGGAGCAAGCAAGAGGCAATAGGGTGATGCAGATGCTACCGAGGCCTGGATCAAGGCTAATGCTTGACTAGAAGTCAAGGCTCAAACAGAGACATGATTTTGCTTGGAAAAGTAAACCCCTGATTAGCAAGACGTACAGGTACAACACCCACGGTGATGTTCTTCAGCTTGAGCCTTGTTCCAAGGAACCAAACCAAGCCAAAAATGATGACAATGAGTCGTCAAGCAGTACATCGTTCAAACAAGATGGACAGATACTTTTTTTTAAAAAAAAAGTTAGAACTCCCAGAATCTTTGTGGCTGTCTGTGGAATGCGATTACAGTCCCCTAGCCACAGGGGCTATTTTCTGGATTTTGGCACTGGAGTCAAACCATGTAGCTTCACCCTTCTCAGCTACAGGGTTATAAGATCAGGCATGTCCAAACTTCGGCCCTCCAGATGTTTTGGACCACAGCTCCTACAGTCCTTTGTCATTGGTGATCCAAGCTTAGAATTCTGGGAGTTGTGGTCCAAAACATCAGGAGGACCGAAGTTTGGACATGCCTGTCTTAGATTATTATGAGGCAAGGGTAATGAATTCAAAGGAGGTGAATCAGCCTGATGTCTAGTCATGTTGTGCTAAGACGAGACAGCTCCCGGAGAGCCCCACTTTGTGCCCACCTCGACATCAAAATGTCATGGCCTCTCTTTGTTCTTCACAGGATATTTTTTCACCCTCTTCCACCTCTAGACAAGGTGATAGTCATGTCAACAAAGGTTTTCCCGAACCTGCAGAGAAGCTCACATCTTTCAAAACCCATGCTTGCTGTTTCTTCACAGATGATCTAAAGGTCAAACAGAGACATTCTTCAATGGAGCTAGCTAAAAACAAAGCCCCCCTCCCCATCAGAACTCAGCACAGATCTCACAAAGCAGCTGTAGCCAAAACTAGCTAATCAGAATAAACTCAACAGAGCCAATTACTGCTGGGCCTCTGCTCTTAACCATTCATGCATGTGGGGCTTATTCATTCACTTCCTTTTCTCAGATAAGTAGCAAACACACACACACACACACACACACACGTAGTCAGGCAGGAACTACCCTTTCCTCTTTTTTCCATTCTCAAAAGTCCTTTGTAGATGTGTAAGGTTAAAAAAATAATAATCTCCAAAGGAAAGAGTTGACATTTTCCTCTGAGCTTCCATGGTAATATAAGGTAATTTCAGAATTCAGCCTGGCTTTTGATGCCTTCATGATGTTCACCTGTAGTGTCAGATACCTAACAAAAGAAGTACAGTAGTCAGGAACTGGCTGTGGGGTTTTTGTTGGGCATGGCGACTCAAAACCTTCATCCAGCTGTCTTTTATTGCCATATCCACATCCATTCCTTTGTAGTTTGGAATAAAAAAAATAATTAAACCCAGACTATCCACCCACCCACCCATCCACCTCTTCAGCTCACAGCTTTAAACCTGAGAATCTATAAAGTTGGATAACTGGTGTTTCTCACATCCTTAAAAGAAGCACTTTCATTTTTGTCGTACAATATTCCCTTCAGCATTCTCGTATTACCCATTTCCGATAGTATTTTCATTACTACTTTACTTTTAAAACATATATTGGAAAATATACACATGATTTTGTATGGCATTTTATGAATAATAACATACTACTATCTAGAGTGAATGTTATACAAATCTGTAAAGTAAAGGTTCCTGCCCGCACATGGATGCTAGTCATGTCCAACTCTAGGGGCAGAGCTCATCTCCTTTTTTAAGCCAAAGAGCCAGTGTGGTGCAAGTTCATGGCCATGTGGCTGGCATGGCTGAATGCATTTCTGTGCATGGAACACTGTTTACCCTCCCACTTTTTAGAGCTGTACCTATTTATCTACTTGCATTTACATACTTTCAAACTGCTAGATTGGCAGGAGCAGGAGCGGGAGCTCACTCTGCTGTGTGGTACCCAGGATTCGTACTGCTAAGCTGCCGACTTTGTAGCTGACAGTTTCAGTGCTCTAGCCCACTGAGCCACCACACCCCCTGCATACAGAGCTTTAGAAAGCCCCACATTAGGTTTATAATCTGAAAAGACTGCTTTCTGTAGAATCATGGAATAATTAAGTTGGAAAGGAGCTACAAGGCCACCAGGTTCATCTCTCTGATCAACACAGGGACTACAGCTCCCAAAATATCCAAGCCAACATAGCCCAGGAGATTCTGGGGGTTGTCAAAATAAAATATAATTTTACCCTATTTTGGAGACAATCTGTCATGAGGCACTAAATAAGCAGAGACCCTAGAGGGACTAGGTAAGAGATCTGTCATTCAACCCAACTCCTGGAGACTTTAACCTAAAAAAAAAAAAAACACCTCCCAAGCCATATGGCCAGTATCTTTGTTACTATGGCCACATATTTTTAATTAAATTATAATAAAATACATTAAATTGATGAACATATTTTTACCCCACCTTTCTCCTTAAAATGTACCCAGGGCAGCTTACATCATTAAAGGACAATATCTGAAGTTAGAAACATTAAGTATACAAATACTAAGAAGGATCAAACAAATACCACACTAGAAAAGTCAATTCATGAGTATAAAAAGATCCAATTAAGACTAATGAAATGATAAAATACAAATGCAAATGTTTCTGTTATCAAGATGCTTAGGGGTAGTACAGACCATGTGGTATATGGAGCTCCACTGAAGTAAAAAAAAAATATTGGAACACATTGGGAACTGTCCATGGTTCTGAAAGAACTTCCTCTTGACTACCCTTGTTTCTTGAATTCACAATGCAAGATTCCCTTCCACTTGTTCTCTCCATTTGCCCAAGCCCACCAGATGGCCCCTTTACTCCATACTGTGTGCTGGATCTCACCCTGATTAGATAAGCTGCCCATGTGAGATAGAAAGGTGCAACAACATCTTGAGGGACTTGGAGATACCAACAGAAAGGACCTTTATTCTGACTGAACAATATGATCCCCCTAACCCAGAAGGTGTCCATCTGAAGAATGGGGGAGGTACAGTCCAGAGCATCCTGAAATGGCCAGCACTCTTCTACTTGCACTGATGTCACACAGTGCATACGAAGCATGTGCACAATCATTCTTCAGTCCCCAAAGAACCACTCTTGTAACACATGTAGGGCTACCTCAACCAGGACAAAAGCAAAATTTGGTCTGTAAGCCAGATAGGTCTCATAGATGTCCCCATCCAACCACCTTGGGGCTCTGGCCTTCATACAAGGCCCTGTCCCCTCCCTGTAGAATTGAGAGAGAGAGAGAGAGATCTTATTGACCCCCAGCAGCTGATCTGAAACAAGATCCAACAACTCTAAAATCTCTCATCTTCAATTAATTGTTGAACTGGGAAAAATAGCTTCTCCCTGCACAGCTCTATGAATCATGAGTGGGAGATTGAGATGAACATGCATCCCCTCGGATGTCCCTCTGATGCCTTCTTTCTTCTCAGGCCAAAACAAAAACAAAAACAACCCTCCCCTAAGCCACAGCATAGCTCAGAGAATTATTAAAGCTAGCCTCTGTTCATTAACTGATCTAATTCTTTGATTGGAAGCCGCCCAGAGACCTTTGGGTAGTGGGCGGCATATAAGTTGTAAAAATAAATAAATAAATAAATAAATAAATAAATACATACATACATACATACATACATACATACATACATACATACATACATACATACATACATACATACATACATACATACATACATACATACATACATGTCCAGGACTCATTGCCAGTTACTAGGCAAAATTGTTTCCTTATGAGGGTTTTACCTTTAATTATTTTTTATCTGCTATGAGTGTTACTATCGTGGCTATCCTATTGGGTCCGTTAACTGTGGAGGGTTTGGCTCTCCAATCTGGCGAATGATACTAACAAAGGTAAGGAAGCTTAAAGTCCTTCCTATCCTGAGCCTTCTTTCCAGCCCTTCAAATTAGAATTTGTGGAAGTGATTGATAGAGGTTTGTACTTCCAATTTGGCCACATTCCAAGAAATTGCCTCAGCTCTACCAAAACAAAAAACAAAAAAACCTTTAGCCCCATGTAGAAAAGGAATGGCCCACTGACAGGCTAATAAACTGAACACAGAGAGTTAATATTTTTATCTTGTTGTTTTTATCTTTTTATTCTGTAAACTGCCTAGAGTTCCTGTAGGAAAATGGTGCAGTATAAAAATGAAACAAACAAATAATAAATAAATAATACAGTAGATTAGACTACTTTACAAGGACTGCAAAAACAATAGGTTTGTGGCCCACCAGACAAGCTGCAGTATAGAGCATGGAGGCTTGGGGTGTTCTGGGGGTGGGTAGAGGGGGGTAAATAGGTCACACATCAGGCTGAGAATGGACACAATCCTTAATGTTCTCTTATTTCCCAACAGCATTCACTGAAACGATCTGACTGGATACAAGCAGCTTCATATGTTCTGGCCTTTTTCTTGTCAGCCATATATTTTGGCTCCCCTTTCCTAGGAAGGAAAGGTGAAGGAAGGGTGAGGAACCTCATTTTTCAGTTCAAGAATTGCCTTGGCCAGTGGCTTATCTTCTAGTCTCACCTCATTTCAAATCCTTGTTCAGCTCTGAAAAAAGCTTGCCAAACTTTGTGGAGCTGTTGGGACCATAAAAAGAAATAATGATCTATCTGCCTCTGTCAGTTTCCTAGAGGGATGCTGAAATATAAACACAAGCTTTTATAGGCCTCATGTCATGTTGAATGCCCATTTGATTATACTCACTGAAGACTTAGCATGTTGATTTTCACTTAATTTATTAAAGGCTGCAGATTTCTCAGGCAATGCTGCAGTGTGTAACACACACACACACACACACACACACACACACACACACACACACACAC
>JAHTLZ010003305.1:5244809-5257487 GCA_023846285.1 Phrynocephalus versicolor
TGTGTGTGTGTGTGTGTGTGTGTGTGTGTGTGTGTGTGTGTGTGTGTGTTACAACTATTCCCATCATCCCCAGCCATCCTGGCCAAGGGAGATACTGGACGTTGTAGTCCCCTGCATCTGGAAGAACTCCAGCATTGGAGAAGGCGAAGGGGGGGAAAAACTGAAGAGACACACAGCTGCAAAGGCATTGATCTGAATCAGCCATGTAGCCTTGACAAAGCATCAAAGGGATGAAGAACCATGAAGAGGTGGTATTAAAAAGGCTTATTGTCTGATATCTGAAGCGAAATGAATGCGCTGTGACTAGGTCTTGTTATCCTGTCATCGGGACTGGCCAGTTATGGAGGAATGTAAGCATTACAGTACTGGGTAATTGACAAAGCAATTCTAGCGGGAAAATGAAACAGTTGGTTTCATTTTCCAGCTTTACCTGGGTAAGTTTCTTAGTGCTTTGGGCTTTTGTTTTTACTGAATGTAGTTTTTCAGATGTCAAACTATTTCTGTTCGTTAAAATAAAAGGATGTACAAGGACCGAAACGTATACAACACAGGAGATCTGCCATCAGAACTTTCAGTTTTCCTGTTGGTTTGGAGTTTGGGTTTGATAACTGTATTTCTAGAAGACAGTTGGGGGGATGGAAGGGCTTTGATGCTGAGGTGGGTTGCTGTGCTGGGAGAGTGTTTAACCCTTTCCCCCAGCACCATTTCCCTAAAATGTACATGCATAAGGACACACCCACAGTAGCTCAAGGGTGGGCATTGTGTAACCCATATGCCACATGCAGACTTCCAACTGCAGACCTCAAAATATTTTGGCTCAAAAATTCCCTGTCTGTACTCTAAGGATGCATGGGAGCCATTTTGTCATGATTTGTAGTGACCCCAGTCAGGGCCGTCTTAAGGATATGTGGAGCCGTGGTTCGAAGATCCCTCTGGCGCCCCCCCCCCAGTGGTGGTGGTGGGGCTTCGCGGCGCGGGGGGGAGGGGGAGACCGAGCCGCTGCCGTCGCCTCCGCCGCCCCCCTCGCCCACCCCCCACCCCCACCCCGCTATAGGTTGCAGAGAGCTTATGTAGGGAAAGGCTCGCCGCTGCCCCCGCCTCGGCCTCTCCGGGCTGCTGCGGCTCCGCCTCGGGGGACAAGCGCGGCGAGTGGCGGGGATGCGAAGGAAGAGGAGGCGAGAGCCCGGGGTGGGGGGTTGGGGTGGGGGGGCAGCGGGGTAAGACACCCCCGCCCCGCGGGCGGGGGGCCGGGGAGTTTCCAGGCGGGGTCTTCGTGGCGCCCTTCTCTCTTCCCCTCCGCAACGGTCGGGCGATGGGCGGGGGCGGGGCGGGGGGGTAGCCGGACTCGGGCGGGGGTCCCGGCTGGAGGTGGTGGGGGGTGGGAAGGAGGCGTGCGTGCCTGCTGGGGTCCCCCGCGCGCCCGTGGCACCTCCTCCTCCTCCTCCTCTGGTCCGGGCCAGCGCCGCCGGGCAAAACGTGACACCCCCACCCCACCCCGGGCTTCCACCCCGGCGCCTCTCCGGGGTTCCCCCCTTCCGTCCAAGCCAGTGGCTCCGAACAAACGGCCAGCAGCCTCCGGGCCGGGGCTCCTCACCCGAGCGGGAGGGCAGCCACCCCTTACCCACCCACCCAGCCCATAATCCCCGGTCCCTTTTCCGGCCCGCCGGGATCGAAGCCCCGCTCCTGGCGAAGGCGGGCTGGGCGCTGCGGCGCCTGCGGGAGAGCCGGTGGCAGAGCCGGGAGCGGGCAGCGAAGTCAGGGAGGAGGAGGAGGAGGAGGAGGACAGGGAGGGAGGGAGGGAGGGAGTACCCCCGCCACCCCCTCCTTCCTCCCCTCCCCTCCCCCTCCCCCTCCGCCTTCCTCCCTCCCCGGAGGAGGGCTGCCTCCCGCCCGGACCAGGAAGGCTCCCAGGAGCTACGAAGACCGGAGAGTCCCGCATTCGCCGCTGCGTGGTCACGCTAATTTGGCCGTAGCTCTGGAGCAGGAGCTCTCCATCGCGCATGCGCGTTGTCGTAACTCACAAGGCGTCTACGGGAGCCGCGGAGGGACTCCCCAACCAAGATGGCGGCCACCACCAGCGGCGGCAGCGGTTCCTGCCCGGCGGCTGGGTCAGGGTTCAGGCGCCCTTGGGGTTCAGGCGCCCTGGTTCATTGAACCACAAAGGCCTATGGGAAAGTCGCCCCTGACCCCAGTCTTACTGCTCCCTTTGTGTTGGAGGAGCCTCATGGTGCTGTGGTTAAACTGCTGTACTGCAGCCAAAAAGGTTCTCATGTCCCAGGGGTTTAATCCCAGGTAGCTGGCTCATAGTTCACTCAGCCTTCCAAGATCGGTGAAATAAGTACCCAGCTCACTGTGGGAGGCAATATGTAACCCTCATAATTTAACTGTGGATCACCCAGAGAGGGCTTTATACTCTATGGAGTGATACAGTGGATACAAAAAGTTTACGCACCCCTGTTAAAATGTCAGGTGTCTGTGATGTAAATAAATGAGACAAAAATAAATCATTTCAGAACTTTTCCCACCTTTAATGAGAACCATGAGCTGTACAACTCAGTTGAAGCACAAACTGAAATCTTTTAGATGGAGGAATGAAAAATAAAAAAAACTGAAATAATATATTGGCATATGTGTATACCATAATGTCAGGAAAGCCCTACTTGCACAGCTGATCTTTATTAGGATTCCTCAGAGGTACTTTAAATGATGGCAAGTGTGTACTGACACCTACTTAACATGAGTTTGAGTGTGATTTTTTTACTGCTGAGCACAGCAACATCCCCAGTTATAAGCAGGTGGGGTGCACACTTATGCCACCATACTGTATCAGTTTTACTTTTCGTCCCTCCACCTAAAAGATTTCAGTCTGTGCTTCAACTGAGTTGTACAGTTCATAGGTCTCATTAAAGGTGGAAAAAGTTCTGACATGATTTATCTTTGTCTCATTTATTTACATCACATATACTTGATATTTTAACAGGGGTGTGTAAAGTTTTCTATCCACTGTATATATGCAACACATCTGGCTACTGGACTTCTTTTCTTGAGAGAGTGAATTTTTTTGCTACTCATCCAAGCAGCTTTGTCAGTCTGACTCAACTTCCAGATAAACTCACCTGGATGACTGAGAATCTTCACATATATAAGCAGCACAGTTACTTTTGTTTTATTGGCCATAGAGGGTGCAACAGATATTTTAGTAATCTCACAATTTCTGTAAGGGAAAAACTTTGGGATGGGATGGATACGTTCCTCGGACCTTGGGACCGCCAGTACTCTTGTCTGTGCCCTTGTAATGTGTATGTTTCTTTTATCCTTCAGTAGATCTTTGGGCAAAAGGTAAACTAAAATGGCAAAGCTTTCTTCCAGCACAAATAGCCTGATCAGTGGATGGGACTCCCTGCCCACTGATTTAAAGGTGGTGGTGGTGGTTTTGTTGTCGTACTTTTAGAGTGCCATAAGGGCTTATACTTTTCTCACCTGACATGGTGTGTGTGTGTGTGTGTGTGTGTGTGTGTGTGTGTTGTGTCGTTACAGTCATGACCCCATGTACAATTTGAGGGCCAGTACAATGTCACGGATAAAGCTGAGTCAGACTGTGACTCAGCACACCTGGGTTCCAATCCCTACTCTTCTGGGGAAACATACTAGTAAAAACACCCTTTAAATACTTTACATCCTTGGAAACCTTACCAGGGTTGCTATGATCATGGAATCTGTCACCTCAAGAGCAGTCCTAATGGAGGGAACCTGGCACAGAAATAGTAAGATCTTCCTTAATGCCAATGGCTCTCACTATGGCCAAATAAATAGTAGTGGGGGAATCCAACCAGGGTGTTTCTGGGGATGGGAAATATCTCCTGGGCCAGATAATGCACATTTCATAATTATGTATTCTGTGCAACCATCCAAGAATAAAAGTATGTTTATTCCCATATCAGTATAAAAACAGGAAGCAAAATCCCTACAGCAGTATGTCCCAATTACATTTCTGTCATTTGAATTTCCCTCAAACCATGGCACATTTTAGCAACAGGTGTGATATTATTTTTATGTGACCATAAAGAAACTGCTGTGGGTGTCTTCCTCCGTTTGCAAAACCTTCCTTGTTATCCTTCAGTGTTTAGCTTTCTGATTCTGGTCCCTGCACAGTTTTCATCTTCTGGGACAGTGGAGCTATTCCTCTTTAGAGAAGAATGGAAGCCATTGCTGCTGGTCTTAAATACTGTAGAATAAAGTCTGTAGCTCCCTGGAAGACTTTGTGATGTCTTTCCCCTCCCTACCGCTTTGGATCATTCCAGTCTGTCTCCCAATTTGACTGATTACACCCCATGTTTTCCCATGACAATCATTCAATGTGCTAACTGCTGCTGCTGTTGAATTCGGACCAGAGATCTTGGGGGCTTGTCACTCTTCCTGTGTTCCCACCCCCTCCGCACTCCCGGCTGCTGGCTGCGTGAGGGGAGGGAGAAAAAAAGGAAGAAAAGAATGTGCTCTTGCCCTGGCAGCATTCCATTCTCTTAAGTAGCTCTTAAAGGGGCAGGGGGGCAAAAAACAACAAACAGAAGGGAGGAGAGCCCAGCACTCTTAAGTTACATCCGCATCAGGAATTCTTCAGCCCTGGAGAGCAGGTACTTGAAAAGTGTGCTGGGACACGCTTAGGTGGGCGTGGTCGCACTTAATTTTCTGTAAACTCCGGAGCTGGTGGGGAAACAATTTTAAGCTCCGGAGCTGGGAGCCATTTGTCGCGGAGTTTAGGAGTCGTGTGAAAAGGCCCTTTTGTAAGCAACACAGTGAAACAGCAATGCATCTACCTAGCACAGCCCACATAATACCACAAGTGCCTCATTCATCATTTTTTAAAGGAGGGTAGGGTGTTTTTTTTTAATGGGTGTTGGTGGGGGGTAAAGAAGGATGCAATTCATCAAGTTCTGGAGAAGAGAAGCAGACAAAACCCACCCTTCTCCAGCAAGTGACAACCAGAGCAGCCACAGAGAGTGATGCATAAAAACAAGACAAAACTCAAAATTCATCAAAAACTGATCAATAAAGATAGATAGGTCTACAAGTGCCCATCAATTTCTGTCTTGGTTTGAAACAGGGGGGGCTCTTCTCTCCTCTGCAGAGGAGGAGAGATGGGGCTGAGGCAGCCAAAGCAGCAGAGAAAAGGAAGAAAAGAAAGGGGAGAGGGGAATAGAAAGACAGCTAGCCAGCCAAGCAGACTGTGATGATGGGAAAAGCATAGATCCTCTCCTCTTCCCCTAGACTGGAGCCCAGCTGCAGTTCCTTCAGCAGATTGAAGAAGGAAAATCCAACCTCTTTAATAAAGAAAATTTATTTTCAGTGTTTAATGCTCCTTCTAAATCATTCCTTGTCCTGATGCTCCTCAGTCGCTCCAAACACTTTCATCTTGAAACCATGAAAACTGGGTGGGCTGATTTTCTACACTTTACTGAGCAGGGGAAATGAAATTGACCAGGACTGAAGACAGTGGAGAACTGATCTAAGTGCTGCTAAGCAATGTTTTATTTTACTTAATTTACTTTATGTAAACACACACACACATACTGCTGCATTTTAATTTCTGCTCCACAAGTCTGTGTGTGCAAATGCTTGGGTTGTTTTGTGCATGGAGTTTCTGCACCAGAAACGTTTGTGAAAAACAGAAAGGGACTGGATTTGGATCGTGCTGCCTGCTTTCACTTAAAATAAAATTGGGAATATGCCTTTTCCAGCAGGAAATAGATACAGATTCTTTGTTTATGGATTAGCTTCTCTTTCTTCTTTTCCCCAAATAGAAATGGATCTTGGGTTTTAGGAGTAGAATCAACATATAATGGAGCAAGGTGATGGGTTGTTGTTTGTTGTTCTCTCTCTCTCTCTCTCTCTCTCTCTCTCACTGTAGAATTGGCTGAAGCTACTTGGAGTCGGTCACGACTGTAACGACACAACGCACACACACTTGACTTCCATCCTGTTGCTGAAAAAAAGGAGGAAAATACTGCCAATGTGTCTCATTTACCTAAAACTGCACCGATAGAAAAATACATTGAAAAAGTTTTTAAGAGGAGTAATTCTTTACCATCCCTTTCGATGCAGCAACTCACCAAATACATCATTTGGGTTTTCACCTCAGGTAACATCATCCACAGCTCTATTTTGGTACAGATTAGCCATCTGCACATGCTACCAAATAAGCTAATTAGCAATGCTCTAAATTGAGCTGAAAAAACTTGTAACCTCAACACTGTGCCAAAAAAAGGCGTGAAACAGCTCTAAGAAGGGGAGGGAGGGCTCACTCTAAATCAAAAGATTTGTGGATGACATAAACTAAACAGCACAAAAAGCAATCCAAATAGCAAGCTAGTCTACCAGTGTGGACTGTTTCTGCAGGAAGGGGTGAGTCTTCTGTTGCTGTGTGACCCTCTAGTGCCACATCACAATGCTGGCCTGGTACCCTTCAACCACTACCAACAGAACATCTCCTCCAAGTTGATCTGAATCAGACAAGAGCAGGATATCCGGAAGTTGAGTCATGGCAATGGGACTTCTTTTCTTGTTAGAGAGAAATGTTTCACTACTCATCCAAACAGCACTTAAGCTACAGGAAATGAAGTCCAGTTGCCATGACTCAACTTCCAGATAACCTCACCTGGATATTTGAGAATTTTCACAGACATTAAAGCAGGAGAAGCACAGAAAATGTTTCCATCTGATCTCTCTCCTGTTGATTGCAGGAGAGAGTGTTGTGCCTTCTGAGGCGGATAGCTGGTTGTGCAACCTCATATAAAATGAGGAGAAGGAAAGAGGGAACCCAAAGCAATAGGGAGGAAGCCAATTAGAAGCCAAAAACAATATAATGTGTATAAATAAACACCATTTACACTATACTGTAACGATGAGGAAATGTGTTATACTGAGATAAAACACACGGGAAAGCTAAATGTCAGAGTTACACCTTACTCTGCTTGTTTTTGGCTGAAGGCATCGCCGGTGCTGAACTTCAATGGTTTTCAACTCAAGTAATGCAGATCTTGACATAAAACGAACCTTTGATTGAAAAGGTTGCTTGCCCCAGGATACAATTAAACTGTATGAATTAGTCTGGCTTAGAAAGGTAAGAAACTGCCTCACATTGAGTTTGTCCGTTGATCCATTTAGCTCAGTGACTGGCAGCAGAAATGAGGCAGGAATCTTTCCTAGCCCTCCTTGGACATCACTAGTACTTTGGGAGGCAGGGAGGGGGGGCGTTGGTCTCCCATTTACTAACCAGACCTTAGTTTTTGAAATCACTGTGTTTGGTGTACCATAGTGAACAAATTGGGTAGTTACATGGACTATAATGACATGGGCAGATTTCCTAAAATTAATGCTGGATAGCGCTGCCCAAATTAATGGTTCCCAACCTTGGGTCCCCAGGCATTCTTGTTTTAAAACTCCCAGAAGCCTTTGCCACAAGCTGTGCTGACCAGCATTTATGGGAGCTGTAGTCCAAGAACATATCAGGGCCCAAGGTTGGGACCAACTGGCCTAAGTCAAAGGATAAAATGGCATCTTCTCTTGTTCCATTGTCAAAATCCAACTGGACACTGGAAAAGGTGCTGAAAGAGAATCCTCCACTATATCCGAAGGTAGCAGAGAAGCTTAAGGGCTAGCAGATAGACTCCCCCTTCTGACATCTGCTGTCCAGTGGTATAGGAGTAAACCTGGTACTCAGGTACTCACCTAGCTTTTCTCATGATACAGTTCCTAACATTTGTATCCTTTCACTTGCATTGTGTGACAGAAAGAGATAGACCATTAGGTGTGGCAGCACCAAAGGCCTAGCTTCTTTTCCAATGTGGCCTGGACCTAGCAATGGAAACCTTAGAGCCTTTTCACACGACCCCTAAGATCTGCTGGCCACTTAAATTCGGACCAGAGATCTTGGGGGTTCGTTGCTCTTCCTGCGTTCCCACCCCCTCCGCACCTCCTTACTCCTGTCTGCATGAGGGGAGGGAGAAAAAAAGAGAGGAAAAAATGCAGGCTCACCTCCATCTGCCGCTGCCCAGAGCCCCGTCGTTGTCGTCGTTCTGATTCCTGTCTCTTAAAGGGGCGGGGGGCAAAAAAAAAAAAACCAGAAGCGAGTAGAGCCCGGCACTCACTCCTTTAAATCCGCATCAGGGATTTTCACCCCCGGAGAGCAGGTACCTGAAAAGTGCACTGGGACACGCTTAGGTGGGCGTGGTCGCACTTAATTTTCTGTAAACTCCAGAGCTGGTGGGGAAACAATTTTAAGCTCCGGAGCTGGGAGCCATTTGCCGCAGAGTTTAGGGGTCGTGTGAAAAGATCCTTAGAGAAACTCATGAACAAGATCTTCATGAGAATGATACAAGTGGGGCCCTACTACAAGGCTCTCTCTCTCTCTCTCTCTCTCTCTCTCTCTCTCTGTCTATCTATTTTTTACATATGAAATCCAGTAGTAAGTCACAACCAGTGTAGGCACACTGAATCAAAGCCTTGACGGAGGAGTTGACTCACCATGGGGTCATGAAGAGTACACGACTAAACAACTGAACAACCACATCAAGCTACCTGCAGTGTACTACTGCATTTCAACCACTGACCATTTACTGAAGGCAATCGGGCCGGCTCACCCATAAAGACCGGCAGTGCCATCTGCTGGAAAGACGCAATTGTTTTTATTTTTTTTAAATTGAATTTTCACAATTGAAATCTCCTGCCAGTGAAACTGTCTTATCCTGAGCAGGAGATTGCTCTCTAGACCATCACTGCTTATTTTTGTTAACAGCAGCAGCTCTCAAGTGTCAGTCTACAGAGGATTTGTGAACTTTAGGGTGGGGATACTTGGGTGGGGGTGGAACCACAGATAATGGGGTCAAAAAATTCCTCTGGAGCTCACCTGGACCCAAATCAGGCTCTGAAAGTACAGTTGACCCTTGTATAACAAACCGTTTGTATAACATAAAATCTGTACAAATTAAAAATTCTGGAGATAGGGGAAATTTGCTTAACATAATTGCCTATGGGGCGAATCCATGCAACATAAAAATGGGATCACTCTGTTTTCAATGCATTCCTATAGAAAATGTGTATAAAGGAAAATTTGCTTAACATAATTTCATTTGGAACAAATTAATTCCTTTATACAAGGTACCACTGTACATCAACTTGAGGAAAAACACGGGCAAAGGCTGTGACCTGGCCTGAGTGAATGAAAAGGGCTTTGGAAATAGCTGAACATCCACCATGTACCCTTTTCTCATCCTCTCCCTTGCCTCGCTTAGAGAACTGATTTGATTCCCTCTCCTCTGGCTCATTGGTAGAGTCTAGTCCCATTGGGGAGCGGCCAGCTAGTCCTTTGGCTGACAAGCTTGCTAAAATTTGGGGCGCCTTTGATGGCAAATTTGAAAGAAAGAAAAAAGCACGTCTCACCACAAACTGGGAAGCTCTGATGTGGCATGGTCCTCTGACTCAAATCCTGTCTCTGCTTCAGATGACAAAACACTAAAAATTCAGGTGTGCGTTCAGGAAGATGCTTAAATCAGAACTGCTGGATGATGCACATGGTCCCTTTCAGTTCTGCAGTTCAAAGGTGCTGGTGGTTAAAGGAGTACATCAAGTACATCTTCTGCTACCATTTCAGTCCTCACCAAACCTCATCAACTCCAGATCTCTCAATAAAAGTGTGAGAATATAGGATGTAAAAACAAGAACATGCCTGAAAACGTTGCTGGCTCATTCTGAACCTTGTTTCAGTGGTGCATTTCCATTGTGCTGGTTGTGTGATGGTGTCCAGCTGCTACGACGATCTCTGTCAGATCTGGGACAAGGCATCAGACCAATGCTTGAAAACAGATTCATTACAACAATCCATCTGTGTATTTTGTAAAATTCTCTCCAAATGGTAAACTCATTCCAGCAACAACTTTGGACAACACTTGGAAGCTTTGGGACTGCAGCAAATGAACGTGCCTAAAGATATACACGGGCCACAAGAATGAGAAATATCACATCTCAGCTAGGCATTATTATATACTGCATGCCTGTTTGTTAACTATACTTTTGAAAGATATATTAATGATGCTCCTATCACTGCATGGTATGGTGACATTCACTGGGCAATACTGCTAACTGCGAAAAGCATCTGACTCTCAAATTTAATCTTTCTTCTATTTTTAATTAATTTAATCTTCTTATACTTCACAAGTGGCAAATCTTTGTGGTTTTGTCAATTACCTGCCCCTTGGAAGTAAAACTTAATTGGCACATCTGAATCAGCGGCAAATGCTTATGCATTTATCTTGGCAAGAAGGCAGGTGATTTAGAGTTTCATCCATCCTTCTGTGATAGTTTAATGGCTTTAAAATAAAATTAAAAAAAAATAGATCCCAGATCCTGGGAGGTTTGTAGAAGTAATGCATTGGTCAGGAATGTACTGTTTAAAAAGCTGAGATGAGTAATAGTCTTGAACAAAAAGCTCCCAGAAAATGCAAGGCAGCTTCCCATTTTAGACAAAGAATCATAGCCCTGCATTGCTGGAAGGGATACGGTTATTGGGATGACATTGAGACTGCAGCAAGGGGAAAAAATTGCACATGCCCTATACAATTCCTAACAGAATGGTCCTGTTGAAAACAAAGAACAAAGGTAGGCATCGTGCAGGGGGATTGCCAAAAGCCAAGAACCTTGATCAACCACATTCCCTCCCACGGAGACCTCATGCATATCGTAATTTTGCAAAGGAACAGGATTTAGAGCTGGCCCAAGATTTTTATTTTCTGCTTGAGAGGAAACAGCAAGCGGCATCTGCAGTCATAGCACAGGGTACCCAAAGCCAGCCAACTTATTTTGGCACCCGAAGCAGATGAAAAAAAATCCACTGCCAGATAATTCATCTTAGCTGTCTTCCCTCCTTCAAGAAAATTTTAGCGCAGAAGACTGCAGAGACTATATACTGTATAAACTGGGGCAACCATAGTCAGAGAAGGACCCTGAATAAAGTAACGGGTTGTGCAATTGTTTATGTTTTCTTGCTGTGCTTTGCATCTTGCCTCTCCTTTGGTGCAACAAGAAAGAATAAAGTATGCAAATTCGGTGACTGAATTATGGGCAGAAAGCTCAGACAGCCCTTAGTGAAATCCCCAACTGCCACCACTCAGTCTCCTCTGCAGGTTCAGCCAATATTCATTCATTCATTCATTCATTCATTCATTCATTCATTCATTCATTTATTCATTTTTATACCACCCGTCTTCCCGAAAGAACTCCGGGTGGTTAACAAAGAGGGCAAGACAAACCCAATAAAGAAACAGTACATCAATCAAAACAGAGGATAGAAAAATAAAAAAGTGAAAATAAAATATATAATATAAAAGCAGATCGACAAGGCAGTCAAATAGTCAATGGCAAGACGGTGAAAAAAAACATGAACAAATTAATTAAGGTCGCCAAATGCCTCCCTAAAAAGCAAGGTTTTTAAAGCTTTTTTGAAGGCGGGGAGGGACTGTGCAAGGCGCAATATGATGGATTGTACTAATATAGACAAAAAAATCAGCAAAGTCTTTGATATTTCCAAACATTAAAGCTTGTAGAGGATGCTGACTAGAATATCTTATGCATATGTTCAATCGAATCTATAGAATAGGATCATTCCTGAGATTTTGATAAGACTGGCATTCTTTACAATACCAAGAAAGGAAAATGCCAGGATTCATAATGACTGCAAGAGTTGTACATGCCACACACTTAATGATGTTCTGAAGGCATTTTCTAAGTGTAGCTAAGTCCTTGTCCTATTTGTCTGTCACTTACCGCTTAAGAGGTTTTTTTAAATGAATGAATCGTAGAATTTACAAGACATGCAAAGAGAGATGCCATGACAAAAATGTATATACGTATACTCTCTTTATTGACTACAAAATGGCAGTCACACTCTGCACACAACCGGAGTTTGATCTCAGTCAGTTCATATAACTGGCTTGAGGTTGATTCAGACTTCCATCCTTCTGAGGTCAGTAAATAATGTACCAAGCTTATTGGTAGGGCAATGTGTAGTGTGCATAATTAAATTGTAAACCACCCAGAGAGTGCTTAAAGCACTAATGGGTGATAAGCAAGCAGCACACATTTTGTCTTTTCTTTTTAAAAGTCTCTGGCAGTCTTATGTGTCAAGCGGATGCTGTTGGTAAGACAAGGCCTTGATCACAGAGATATTTGTATAACTTGCAACGGATGGCAGTCATGCAAGATCAGAGGACGTGAAAACATGAACAGCAGGATGATAAGGTTTTCTGGACATTGCTTTTTAATTTGCACTCGGGGATTGTCTTTAGAGAAGCTGTTGTTTGTTCAAATGACAGTATCCCTGCAATGGAGAAGTTACGATCTGTTACAGAGTAGGCAAAACAGAGGGACATGAGCAACCACAGCATGTGAATCCAGCCCTTTAAAATGTGGCATCATTACTTGAGCACACCTCCCCATTTTGTAAAGTAACCCTACCTACCTTTCACTGGCTTGATTCACGGGCTCAGGTGACCGGATGAAGACCCCTGGTTGTTTCTGTGGCAGTGTCCACACTGGGCACTCAGTCCAATGCAGTTCAGTTTGTGTGTCTACAGCTCCCTTTCCTTTGATACCCGCCTCCTGCTGATCCTCAACTCTTCTTTTATCATC
>JAHTLZ010003305.1:5266031-5298054 GCA_023846285.1 Phrynocephalus versicolor
GTGTGTGTGTGTGTGTGTGTGTGTGTGTTGTTAAAGTTGTGACTGACTCTTCATGACTCCATGTCCATGGAGTTTTCTTGGCAGGAATACTGGAGTGGCTTGCCAGTTCCTACTCCAGGCTCCTACAGCACCTGGCATTCCCTGGTGGTCTCCCATCCAAGTACTGACCAGGGCCGACCCTGCTTAGTTCCGAAATCAGGCGAGATCAGTTGTGCTTAGGGCAGGCATGTCCAAACTTCAGCCCTCCAGATATTTTGGACCACAACTCCCACAGTCCTTTGCCATTGGCAATCTAAGCTTAGAATTCTAGGAGTTGTGGTCCAAATAATCAGAAAGGCCAAAGTTTGGGCATGCCTGGCTTAGGGCATCTACGCAGCTGCTATTACGAGGTATAGAGCTTCTTAAAGCTAAAATATTGCCACTAACGAATCACTTCTGAGTATTCTCCACTTGGAAACCTCTGAAAAGCATCATCATACATCAGCACTGACTTGACAGCAAATGACTATTAATATTAACCAGATTGTTTTGTGGGGAACCCTGTCTAGCAAAGCATGCAACCCATTGGAAACAACTATGTGCTGGGTTGGCCCCACAGGAAACAAAAATGAGACTCAGATTCTGAGCAAGGGGTGGATGGGAATGGGCTGTAACGTTTTGACTCACGCTAACGCTGCTTTTGTGCATGTCAAACAGAAGCCATGAGGCAGCACAACCAAGCGATGAAAGATCGGTTTGAGGAGCTGTCTGCGTGGAGAGAGAAGCTGAAAGAAGAGCGGGAGTTCTATGAGACGAAGTTCAAGGAAGCGAGGCAGTGTTTGGCAGCCAAATGTATTGAGAACGAAGCCCTGAAAAAGCAGCTCCAGAGTACGGAGGAAAAAGAAGGGCAGACAAATGTAAGTAAAATGTGTGTGTGTGTGTGTGTGAAGGGAGAGTATTTCCACACCTCATGAAAAATTAACTCTCATGCTTTAAAAGACCAGTTAAGCTTTGACTGGTGGAAGAGCAAAAGTTGTTGATTAGGTGCCACCATTCTTAGCCCTTTTAAACTCAGTGGAATTTGTAAATAAACATATTAAGGATGGCACCGCACTTGTCCTGTATGTTTTGACAGCCTTTGCAAAATGGCATGCCAGGACAGATAGAAGGTGTGCAACCACTGAGCAAGAATGGTTGGTCCCTTGTTTTTTATCATGTGTGTGAAGATTAAGGGCCTGGGACACCAAGGATCAGAGGATTGCAGAATTTTGTTTGTTTAAGAGCCTTAACCATCCATTGAAAGGTCAATTTCACCTTTCGTTTCTGGATTTGAGATCCCAGCAATGGGTTCCAATCTGTTATTAGTGTAGCAATGGGAGATGAAACAGTTCTGTGCCTTGGGAATTTATCAGATTTAGGCTAGCTCAGTCCTGCCCTTTACCTGCAAAATGTTGTGCCTGGACATATAAATATTCTTCAGTTATTGTGACAACCAGGAAACTTGTCGAGACATCAGACTTTGGACTTTTGAGAGAAGTCATCCTTGTTACTTCCCTCCCACAGACACACCCCTTGTTCTACTTGTGTCTCTCCACAGTTTAAGCTTCAGAGATTTTTCTGCCTAGAAACAACTATGTTGTTTTTATAAAATTCATGCTAGTTAAACGGAAGGCTGTAGTAAAGCTTACAGGTGGGAATGGCAAAACATGTACAATTGGGGCTATTAGTTATTGGTTAACCCAGACCGTTTCACCGTGAACTTGTTTCTGCTGATCTCAGCAGAATTATGGAATAGCCTTACACTTTATAGAGGGCTGAGTGTGGATTACAGTTTTTACAGGTGCCACAAGTGGCAGGCAGTGTCTTCTCAAGTCAGAACCCCACCGTGCAAAAGTTTCTTTCCTCAGTAACCATTTCTTGTACTTTGAAGGACAGGAATGCTGGGCAGAGTTCCTTCCGAACCTCTTTGTCCACCCGATGCACAAATGATAAGTTAGGCAATCGCTGGGGCAAAGCATGGGTTATCTTTGAAGTTCCTAATTTTGGAGCTGCTCGATGTGCTTGAGGTTGACTTGCCCTCCCTTGCTGGTTACTTCTCCCAGGGAAATGGCAGTCCTAACAAAGAGATGGCTCAAGACCTGGATCAGCTGAAGACACAAGTGACCAAGCTCCAGGCAGAAAAAGCAGATCTGGTGGCCATAATTTCAGAGCTACAGCTGAAGCTCAATAGTACCACTGCTGAAGATTCGTTTGTCGAGATCAGGATGCATGTAAGTGATTTTTGAACTGTTCCTTGAGCCCCTCGTTGTAGAAAAGCTGTAAAATCTCCCATTAAAATTAGGTTTGAACCAGATCTGAGAGAATAGTGTTCTGTTCTAGGGCACAATCAATGGATCACCTAAGGGCTTAACCTGAGTCCCAGCATGTGGTCCGTAGACTTAAAGCAATTGGCCTATTCTTTATCTTGCAGGAGAGAGGTGGTTACGTAACGTCCTTCTTAGTTCCACGACTAGTTTTGTACCTTGAGCTTTCATGAATTCAGTCTATGAGAGTCATATCTGAGGAAATGAATTTGATCCATGAATGCAGACATTAAAATAAAGGAGCCACAAAGTTTGTGTCTTTTTTTCTGTTTTGTTGTCCTATATATTACAGTGGTACCTTGTACTGTATAAAGGAATTAATTTGTTCCAAATGAAATTCTGTTAAGCAAATTTTCCTTTATACAAATTTCCCATAGGAATGCATTGAAAATGGATTAATCCCTAATTGTGACCATTTTTATATTGTACAGATTTGCCCCATAGGCGATTATGTTAAGTAAATTTCCCCATCTCCAGAATTTTTATGTTGTACAGATTTTATGTTATACAAACTGTTTGTTATACGAGGGTCCACTGTATTTAAAATAAATAATTTAATGTAGCTAAATGCACATGTAACTATCTACATTGTTTGTCCTTTCATTTTTTTCCCCACAGGAAGGAGAAGAAAACAGCGCTTTAAAAGAACATAAAGATCTTAGTGGTAAAAGAACAGATGGCACAGCTACCTATGTGTAAGTAGAACACTTTTATATGGCCAAGAACAGTTTTGGGGTTTGGTTTGACTTGTTCACTTCACTTGTTCGCTCTTTCTGGTGCATTTATCTCTGCTAAGTAAGGGTTTAAAACCTGAGTTTAAAAAAAGAAGAATACATTAAATAGATTTCCTACACAATCATGTTTTGTCTGATATAATCTATGATATTTTTCTATTGTAACATAGATTACCCTATTTAAAAAGTCATGAGAGATGGATAGAATAACTGGAAATACAGTGGACCCTTGTATAACAGACAGCTTGTATAACATAAAATTTGTACAACATAAAAAATTCCGGAGATAGGGGAAATTTGCTTAACATAATTGCCTATGGGGAAAATCCGTACAACATAAAATGGGATCACTCCATTTTCAATGCATTCCTATGGGAATTTGTATAAAGGAAAATTTGCTTAACATAATTTCATTTGGAACGAATTAATTCCTTTATACAAGGTACCACTGTAGTGTGGAAAAAAGGGGAAGGAGGGTTAGAATTCTGTGCAAATATGAGTGAGAATAATATTGTTTGAAAATAGCAGGCCCATGTTCTGAACAAATATGCATTGATTTTTAAAAGAATGAAACTGCATAATATCAAATACAAGGCAGAACAAGCTTATATTCTGCATCTCCAGAAACTGAGGCCCAAACTGAAAGGGTTCAAATTACATGAAAGGAGATTTTAACGACAGTACATGTTAGAAATATGTTTCTGATAGCAATAGCTGTTTGACAACGAAAATTCATTTATTTGAGCTTTATTTCAAAGCAGTTCTGAACACAGCTGAAAGGAAGTGCAGATAAAGACAGATACAGATAAGACACAGCTATGGGAAGCTGCAGTGTTTCAGTGAAGCCTCATTCAATTAAAATGTCAAAACCCAACTGAATTTTAAAACATTCAAAATGAATAAGTTTAAAAAGGGTAGTACCAGTAATTTAAAATCTTAAATCCAAACTGGATTCAAACACCAGTATCTGTCTTAAAGGGGAAAAACAGCTTCCCAAAGTACCAGGTTAAGCCAGTATAATAACTGTTAAAGTAAGTACTGACTTCGTAACAAAGAGAGTAAATGATGCTGGAAATGTGTTGTAAATAGCTGTTTTATCTGCTAAGAAATTATTTTGCTTTTACCCAGCTTTCCCTCTCTGTGCTAGAACTCAGGGTTATCTAGTCTGGTTGAAGTACTGGGCTAAAATGCATGGTTTATATCCCTGTTTGTACATGAAAGTCGCTGGGTGACCTTGCACATATCTCTTTTTTCTTCATTCTGACCTGCCTCACAGAGCTGTTGTGAAGACCAAGTAGGGAGGAGGAGAGCCATATACAGGTGAAACTCAAAAAATTAGAATATCATCCAAATGTTCGTTTATTTCAGTAAAGCAACCCAAAAGGTGAAACCAATATATGAGATACAGTAGTACCTTGTATAAAGGAATTAATTTGTTCCAAATGAAATTATGTTAAGCAAATTGTCCTTTATACAAATTCCCATAGGAATGCATTGAAAACAGAGTGATCCCATTTTTATGTTTTACAGATTTGCCCCATAGGCGATTCTATTAAGCAAATTTCCCCTATCTCTGGAATTTTTTATGCTGTACAAATTTTATGTTATACAAACCATTTGTTATACAAGGGTCCATTGTATTACATGCAAAGCAAGATATGTCAAGCCTTACCTAGGTATAATTGTGATGATTATAGCATACAGCTTATGAAAACCCCAAATTCACAAGCTCAGAAAATTAGAATTTTACAGGACATCAATAACACAAGGATTGGAAATAGAACAGTATTGGACCTCTGAAAAATATAAGCATGCACATGTACTCAGTACTTGGTTTGGGGCCCTCAATGCTGTGTTGCATGGATGCTATCAGCCTGTGGCACTGCTGAGGTACTGCCTTCAGCTCCTCTGCATTGTTCAGTCTCATCATCTGCATCTTTCTCTTCACAATGTCCCATAGATTCTTGATATGGTCAGTTTGCTGTCCATATCAAGTACTGTAATCCCATGGTCATTGAGCCAGGTTTTGGTACTTTTGGCAGTGTGGGCAGGTGCCAAGTCCTGCTGGAAATTGAAGTCAGCATCCCCATAAAGCTCGTCTGTGGAAGGAAGCACGAAATGCTCCAGAATCTCCTGGTAGACGGTTGCATTGACCCTGGACTTAATGAAGCACAGTGGACCAACGTCAGCAGATGACATGACTCCCCAAAGCAACACAGACTGTGGAAACTTCATACTGGACTCCAAGCATCGTGCATTGTGTGCCTCTCCATTCTCCTTCCAGACTCTGGGTCCCTGGATCCCAAATGAGATGCAAAAGTTGCTCTCATCAGAAAAGACGACTTTGGACCAGTGAGCAACAGGGTTTAGGAGCAGCTTGACAAGAGGAATACAAGAGGAGGCCCATGTCCAGGATCCGTCTCTGTGTGGTGGCACTTAATGCACTAACTCCAGCCTCAGTCCACTCTCTGTGAAAGTCCCCAATACTTTTGAATGGCCTTTTCCTCACAATCCTCTCCAGGCTGTGGTCATCCCTGCTGTTTGTGCACCTTTTTCTTCCACACTTTCCCCTTCCACATACTTTTCTATTGACGTGCTTTAATACAGCACTTTGGGAACATCCGACTTCTTTTGAAATCTGTACCTTTTGGGGCTTTCCCTCCTTATGGAGGGTGTCAGTGATGTTTTTCTGCACATCTGTCTGGCCAGCAGTCTTTCCCATGGTTGTGTTTCCTACTGAACTAGCCTTAGAGACCATTTAAACACGCAGGAACTCTTTGCAGTTATGGATTCATTAGCTGATTAGAGTGGGGCACATTTGTAGCCAATGCTTTTTGATTTAGTTCATACAACTTGTCATCATCCACTGCTCTGGGATTTTCCACACATTTCCACAAATTTTAACACTTCAGGAACAACTCCATTTTTAAACTCCAAGCTAAAAAAAGTGCTTCAGTCCACAGCTGGACTCCATATCTCTAACTGTAAGATGAAATACTCACTCACATTATAAGAATGTTCTTGACAACTTTGAGCCTAGAATATTGAACCTTTTCACACTATTCTGATTTTTTGAGATTGTGAATTTGGGGTTTTCATAAACTGTGTGCCATAATCATAATTATACCAAAGGCTTGGCATATCTCTCTTCGTATGTAATAAGTTGACTTACAGAAATAAATGAACATTTGCATGATATTCTAATTTTTAGAGTTCCACCTGTACACTGCTTTGAGGGAAGACAGGATATAAATGTAAAAAACAAGAAATTAGTTGGCTGGAAGTGGAGGATTTATTAAAAGCAATATATATCCCAAGATGCATCTTTGGTATAACAGAGTTCATTGCTGTGGTGATGATTTATCCTTTACAAGAACAGACAACTTTCCAGAGACCCTGGTCATGCTTGGTCCTCATTGGGCAGTGTCCTACGGCTTCCCCTCTTGCTTGTGGTCGTTTTCCCCTCCTCTCTTAACTTTTTCTTTAAAATGCTTTTGTAAAGGAGGAGCAGATCAATGGAAGAAACAAAAAAATATTTTGAAACTGAAGAATTAACGGTCAGCCAGCTGCTCCATTCTCTCAGGAAGGAGACTCAGAGGAGGGAAGCATTGGAAAAGGAGGTGCAGGAACTTAAGGACAGGTACTTACCATGTATAGTTATTAATCACAACTGTGAATGTGCTGCCTTCAGAAGATGGATTGGCACTCTCCCTCGTGCCCTTCTGTTGTCAAGTAGACATTTAAGCAGGAATTGAGATTTTTGGGAATGCTCTGGTTTTGAAATCTGTATATATTAAATGTGTGGGATGTTTAAATTGCAGTCCTTTTTAACCTTGACCAATATTTAATTGTTTTTTTAAGTTGTTATAGTTTTGTATACTGTCTTTAACTTGTTATTACTGTAAGATTTCAAATGTTGTGAGCTGCCTTGGATCCCCGATGGGGAGAAATGTGGCAAACAAACAAACAAACAAAAAACAAACAAATAATAAATACATAAATAAATTTCAGTAAGGCTGTGAAGACCTGTACTTAAAAACATGTTTAGCAGTAGAGCTTGTCAACATGTTTGTTTCTTTAATTGAAAAAATAGCTAAGAGCAAGATCCAACCATCAGCATGAAAAAGGCACAGTTCAAAAAAAACTTACCCAGGTTCTGGTTTAGCATTCACTTTTTGGGTTTCTGAAACGGAATTCAGTGTACAGTCATGTAGATAGTTGCCTTTTTTTTAACGATCCCTAGTAGTAACCTAAATTGAACTTCAATTTTAATAATTGCCATTTAAAATCTTTAAAAGTGGTCTCTCTTGAGCGACATTTTTTTTAAGGCCTAGTTGTTTTTTTCTCGCCATCTATTAAGATTCCATTAAGGATCACTTACAGTCATTCACTTATGCCTTCCCACCAACTTATCTCTCTATTTGAGCCCTGAAATTCCTCTAAGGGGCCAGGGAGCGGTGCTGAATTTGTGTGTGTGTGTGTGCTGGGATGTCTTGGCTTACAGAAAATCCAACAGAGGTACCTAGACTAAACAATCTCTTCTACCACTGCCTGGCCTTTTTGGCCGAGTCCCTGATCTCTGGAAGAGTTATTTCCAGAGGCTCTTAAGCTAGACAGAGGTGCATCCCCTGCTACACACTGTTCTTTGGGCCTAATCTAAGATGTTTAAATTGAAATGGGATTCTTGTATCTCTCAGAGTCTTGGGGAAGGAAAGTAAAGCAGAGGAGAGAGGCACTCAAACGGAACTTGAAAACGAAGAAGAAAAAGGGAAAGCTGAAGACGTAAGTGTCACTTATTTATGCATGCTCCATGCCAGTCATGCCGGCTGATAGCTTTTGATGAGTCTTTGTGAGTCTGGAGTGATTTTATCTCAATGGACAGAGTAGACTTCCTTCAGTTTCTCATGCATCCACTTCTATACATCTTGCCTTTCAATGTGAAGGCTGATCTCAGGCATTGCATCTCAGAACTGCTCAATTGTGACATACATAGTGATGCTGTGGCCCTGCTTCTGTAAAAGCTGGTAGGCAGAGCAAAATGGCCTCAGTGGAACAACAGCTGGCATCACCTCTGATACTTCAGCAATGTCCAGCCAGTCCAGCTTTTCCCGAAAAAAGAACCAAGAAGAGTCCACTCGGGTCTCTTATAGATCACAGTCCTCGGGATGGAAAGGGAAAAGACACTCTCCTTTGTCACTCCAACCTGGGCTTGTTGCTATGACGATCCACAGGTCGTAAGTCACGTGGTTTCCTGTGCTGTTTTCCATATCTAGCTGGGCACCTGAGGTACAGAGTCACAAAATGGAGGATATCCTGATTTTCTTCTTCTTCTTGCACATGTAAAAGGAAAGGAGAAGGAGTTAAATAACAGTGTCCAAATGAAGGTGGCTAAAGACAAATTATTTAAAGTTCTTATACATTGCTTTTTGAAGTAAAAACATCACAAAATGCTGTCCAGTGATATAAATGTGTAATGTATAATTACAACACATTTTTGAATCCATAAAAGACCGTATGACAAAAATAATAATTAACAAGCCTGTCAGCTGGTCGTCAATGAAGAACTCGGGGTCAGAATTTAGAAAAAAAAGTGCCAAATATCAAAAAACATGGGTTTTTCAGACATTTACTTGGTAAGTTTTCCATGAAACACAAAGGAATTTGGTGGCCACGTCCTAATACAGGGATACTCAGCATGTTTGTAATGTTCTTGAATGTTCAGAATGTCCTGCCTGGATCATCTTACATATTCACAATGCTGATATTGTAGTGTTAGCTTGATAGATCTAGCTGTGCCGTGAAGAAGGGTGACAGTGCCACTTCAGGTGACAGGTTTGGTGCGGCCTAAGATGAAGGGAGAATTTTCCCACATTGTCTTTGGGGCTGAACATTTCCCTTCCCTTGACTGCTGACATATCCTGGCTGACAGGAGAACTGGAGAAGTTAGGGATGGAGAGGTCAGGTGCCTGCAGAAGCCTTGAATGGAAAATGGAAACCGAAAAACACTGGCTGGAAGGAAGCTTGCCTGGAAACTAAGGACACTCTTCCTTCCCCCAAAATTCTTTTGAGAGAGAGATGGGGGGATTGGTAGGAAAGAAAGACTGTAGAACACACTTAATAACCACCATTGCAGTTCACCTTGCTTGTACTAATGAAATGACAACTAAGACATACAGTAATACCTCGGATAACGAATGCCCCTGATAACGAATTTTTTGGATAACAAATAGCAATTTCTAGGTATAGCACTGCCTCGGATAACGAATGTTCCCTATGGGCTGCCTAGGATAATGAATCGCAATTTCTAAGTATAGGTCTGCCTCAGAAAATGAATTTTCTCTATCGGCTGCCTCGGATAACGAATTTTCCCTATGAGCTGCCTTGGATAACAAATTTCCAGCATGCATCAGTAAAAAAGAGTTATCCTGGGCTGCATCATATCTGTACCTTTAAAGTGCCCCATTTTAATGAGTTTTGAGCAAAAAACTAGGAGTCTGTCATTTTCCTAGGCTCTGGAACGAATTAATTGGTTTCCCATTCATTCCTATGGGAAACCGCATTTCAGATAACAAATTGCCTCAGAGAACAAATTAAATTCGTTTTCCAAGGTACCACTGTATATTGTTCAATCTATATATATAGTGTTCATTACGTCATGATTTCTACTTGATCTTGCTGGAGCCATGACTGTCCCTGCAAAATACCAAATCCCTGTTTTAGTGTTGATTTATAGTTCAGAGGAGACATTCTCGATGGGGGTCATGTGGCTTTTTTTTGGGGGGGGGCAGCCTAAATTGCCTAGAGTAGGGATGGAGGATTATATTTGACCCAAGGGCCCAGCTGCTTCTGAGCTGCGTGGCATCACTGTTCACCCTCTATCCCCCATGTACACTGCCTGCCCCTTGTAATTCGGCTCTTCAAATGCTTCCATTGATATTTCTGGGGACATGCTGAAAACCTAATTCATTGGGCCAAGGAGCAGTCTTTAGGTTCAGAGGGGTTGCCGCTTGGGGACAGTTAGTTCTTCCCCCAGAAAGGCCTGCATTGTAACTGGACCTTGAAAATGAGGGAGGAAATCCACTATTTCCAGCCATGCCTCAGGGCTAAAGCAAGGAAGAGGCTGGTACGCCAGGGCTCCCCATTCTTGGTCTAACGGCGGACTGTTCTGAACTTGGTGTTACCATGGGCATGCTGTTCTTAATTTCACTATTAAGTGGAACCGTGTGAAAGGGTCCTGGGTTGTTGTTGTTGTTGTTTTTCAGATGGTTTTGAATTGCATTTGTTGCAGGTCGGCGATGAGATTGAAACTCTGAACCTGCAAGTATCTTCTCTGTTCAGAGAACTTCAGGAGACGCATGCCAAATTGAAAGAGGCAGAGCTGATCCAGAGGAAGCTGCAAGAAAAGTAAGGGGGGGTCGTTTAAATTCTTCGGGGATGGGCCCCTCAAAACTAAGCAGAGTGTCCTAAAAGGGATGCAACCAGTTCTTAAAGAAGGCACCATTGGGCGCTTTTACACGACCTCTAAAATCCGGTAGCAAATTAAATTTGGACCCCCTCTTCCTGTGTTCCCACCCCTCCACACTCCATTGTTCCTGTCTGTGTGAGGGGAGGGAGAAAAAAAAAGGGAGGGAAAAAAATGCAGGCTCACCTCTGCCAATCGAAGCAGCCCCGAGCAGCCCCGTCGTCGTGATTCCTGTCTCTTAAACGGGTGGCGGGGGCAAAAAAACAAACAGAAGGCGAGGGAGCCCGGCATTCACAGCTTTACAATGTGCATCAGAAGATTTTTTACATCCTAAAGGCCAGGTACTTGAAAAGTGCGCTGGGATGCGCTTAGGTGGGCGTGGTTGTACTTAATTTTTTTTAAAGTCCGGAGCTGGTGGGAAAACATTTTTAAGCTCCAGATATGGGAGCCCTTTGCCTTGGATTTTAGGGGTCGTGTAAAAGCGCCCATTGTCGTCCTATCCAGTGTTCTTCAAAAGTTGTCTTCCCTCTGCCTGCTACTTGGCATGCAGTTGGTGGCCTATTGCTGTATTCCATTTGTCTCGTTTTATTAAGCACTCCGCCTTGTTGCCCCAGTGGGTCCTGCTTCCTCTCTTTGGCTGGGATCCAGAGTTTATTTTTTAACTTGACGCAGAGGTGTGATGATTCACTTTTAGGGACTACAAGTTTGAGAATCCTTCATGAATCCAGTGGCCAGAGCAATTCTAAGACTTTTACCCCAAAAGAAATGTCTTTTCCAAGTTTGGGCTGCCTGCATATCCCACATGTCAACTGTAGTTTGCAAGATTACTTCTAGCTAAACAAACTATGTCTGAAACTGTAGCTGAAATGTATTTTCACTAGCCACTAGATATTAAAAGTGTCTTTGAATTTATGCAGAATCCCTCTCCCTTTCCACCTTAATTTCCTCAGAACAGTCAGACTAGAAGACATTGTTCTGAATGCCATGCTATTCTCTATCAAAAAGTTCAACACTCGCCTTTCCTTATCTGCCAAAAAAAATTTTCAGATTTGCTTTCCTCTGTAGTTTGATTGAAGGGGTACCAGAACTTGTGGTCAGAGAGCTTATTGGAAGGCATATTGGGTGATGCTTCTTACTACATTTTATTTTATTTTATTTTATTTTATTTTATTTTTTAGTGTTTTTACCCCACCTTTCTCCTTAGAAAAGAACAATATACAGTCCATTACAATTAAGACATATTCAATTTGAGAAACAGGAAACTGAGGGTTATCTTACAGCATTAGAAGGCGATATTAAAACTAACAATTGATAACATTGTATCAATGCAATCACGCAAGGAGAGATATAAACACAAAGTTATAGGTGGTTATAAACACAAAGTCTGTGTAGCCATGTATGGTAGATTCAAGACACAGTAGGTTGTCTCTCATTCAGGGAAAGCTTGCCTGAAGATAAAGGTCCTTGCCTGTTTCCAGAAAGACATCAGAGATGGGGCAGTCCTGCCGTCCATTTGGTGGGAGTTCCTGAGTCTGGGCGCAGCAGCCAAGAAGGCCCTTTCTTGGGGCCTGGGAGGGTGGTGGGATGGAGAGAAAGGCCTCTCCTGATGACCATAGCACCCGAGTCAGTTCATACTGTGAGATTCGACCTTTGAGGTAGCTAGAACTGAGGTCGTACAGCACTTTGTAGGTTAAGGCCAGCATTTTGGATTGTTAAAAAAGAATACTGCATAGAGCAGTGGTTCCCAACTAGCTACTAGCTCTGCTGGCCAAAATTTCTGAGACATATAGTCCAAGAACATCTGGGGGCCAAAGGTTGAGAACCACTGGCACAGAGGAGTCATCTATCCACATGGATAGAGAAGGAAACAACTGAGGATTGCCTGAAAGAAGCTAAAAACAGCCATGTTGACTCATCCTACTAAATCAATCATCCAGTTTTATTGAAGAGGTCTATAGACCCTTTCATCAATCAAATATCACAATAATATAAATATTACATAGGCTTACAAACAGTTGACCTCTAAATGCTAAAAAAAATTCAATCCAATAAAACCTCAGTTTAAAAGACACATAATTGAAAAATACATTCCTTTATCATGCTCTTTCTTTCTAGAAATGGCAAATCTGATGGGCTGTATTCCCTGAAAAGGGAAAGGAAAGACATGCACCAGTAGCGTGTAAAAAGTCTCCCAAAAATGTATGACACAATTTTTGCAGCCTAATTAATTTTGTTTTAAAGATGTGTATAGGAACTGGCAAACCACTCCAGTAATCCTGCCAAGAAAACTCCATGTACATGGAGTCATAAAGAGTCGGTCACGACTGTAATGACACAACACACACACACACACACACACACACACACACACACACACACACACACACACACACACATCCATGAGGAGTGCAGATGTTGCATAAATTGTGGAACTGCCCAGAAGCATTTAGAAGCCTGCATTCTATGTCACATTGGTTGTTGTGAAAAGATGCCCATCCTCTTTCCTCCCTTTATCAGGTGCCAGGTTCTTGAAAGACAACTTTCTTCAGAAGCTGGTGATTTGGATGAGAAACAGCAGCTGTTGTACACCATCAAGAAGCTGGAACTTCAGGTGGAGAGCATGCAGTCGGAGATCAAGCTGGAGCAAACGAAAACAAATGATGAGAAGTGAGTATGGCCAGGGAGTCATGGATCTCCAGATGCAACTGGGTCAAGAGGTGTCCTCTCTTATCCCCTTGCTTATCACAGGTAGTCAATCACAGAAACAGAATTTCCAGAGAAGAAACTGGCTAGAGTCAAAATCTCTTTCTGGTCAGGGAAAGTTTGAGTCATATTAACTTCCACAACTGATTTTTTTAAAGCTGTTCACTGTGTGAAGAAGGGAGTCCATGTCCTTCATGCGTTCCATTTTCTTAATTATATGTCCAACACTGGTGTATCAAAAATGGCAGAATATTCTGTGGCAAGTCTGTGTCTTTTGGGAAGCCATGTATGAAAGACATCTAAGATGGACTTAGTGCAGTGGTTTCCAAACTTCCTAATGCCATGACCCTTTAATACAGTTCCTCATGTTGTGGTGACCCCTTGCCCTGCTTGGAAGAGGCCATAATCCCCCTTTGGTAGTCCACTGCCACAGGTGCCATAGAGAACTTCCCTCTAGGCACCCTCAGCCAATCGCAGCCTTCGGTGCCATTGACTGACATCCCCTCCAACCTATCAAGCTGTAACTCACTCTTTCCCTCTCCTTCCTCCCCCTCCTCCTCCAGACCCAAGCCGTTTGTGCCTTTTTCTTCACTGGCTCATGGGAGCCCCTGCGAAATGGTCGTTCGACCCCCCAAAGGGGTCCCGTCCCCCAGGTTGGGGACCACTGACTTAGTGTGTCTTTGAAAATGTGCATCATTTGTTGTTCTTAGACACCTGCTGTGGGCAAACAGCAAGGAATTCAGCCATTGGCAGAAAGAGGACATAAACCTGGTAAAATAGATCCTGTAGAAAACAAAGACATTTTCGATGCTTTCTTTTCTTTTTTCCCCGACAGAGCCAAATTTAATAAGTTGCAGGATGCATATAGCAAGCTTCTGCCAGAAATGACCAAAGCACTACAAACAATTGAAGAATTGAAAAACGAAGAGGTAAGCTTTGCTCTGGAAAAGGCTGTTCATAAAAGGTCATGGGAAAGAACATTTGTGGAACTTGGTACAATATTATGATCAACTGTTGAGTGATTTTTCAGCTGCGCCATGTATTGTGAAGGGTTAAAATGTATACCTAGTTGAAGGAGAAACCTCAGCACAATCGGGCTACCTTAGTCTCATGTGCTTCGGTGGATACATTTGTTTTATTTTGATCTTATAATAACAATGACTTTTGAGCAGCACAGCTGGAAGGGATCCTGTGGTTCATCTAGTCCAGCTTCTTCTGTTAAGGAAACACAGTGGGGAACGGAACTCCCGACCCCTGGCTCTTCAGTCAGATTCCTAAACCACTGAGCTGCCTTGCAGTTTTTGGATCATCTGCTATATAGTGCAGTAGCTACTGATTGTATACAGGGCTATACTAGATCTGATGTTTAATGTCGGTCTCCTGTATAATTTAGCATGAAGTATTGGATCAAGTTGTGTGACCATTATTATAGTTGGTCTAAGCAGCTAGTTCTCTTCTTCAGCTCTCTTGTACCTTTTGTCAAGAATGGGGCTGGGGTGGAGGGAAGGTCATCATTTTCTTGATATCCTTGGACTGCAACTTTTACCAGCCTTGGTAACGTAACTAGCCATGAGTGATGATAGAAGTTTAGCTCTCCCCAGGTTTCAAATTATGTATCTGTATTCAATTTTCATGAGCTTTTCAGGACGTGTTTAGGATTTCAGTGCTGAAATTGATTTTATCATTCTATTTTAATCTGTTACGCTTTGTCCAAAAAATTTATTTGATGACGTGACTGATAAGTGCAAATTAGTTTTAGCAGCTGGAGCTGATTTATCCATGAGTAATGTGGGTAGAGGGACGCTCTTCTCCCTCTCACAAAATACCAGAACTTTGGGACATCCACGCAAACTGAGGGTTGGGAGAGGGAGAACAGACAAAAGGAAAAAAAATTACCCAACCTGTTGTTAGTCTGTGGAACTCCCTGACACAGGATGTGGTGATGGCATCTGGCCTGGATGCCTTCAAAAGATTCCTGGAGGAAAAGTCCATCACAGGTTACAAACCATGATGGAGATGTGTCATCTCCAGGCTTAAAACCGGGGTACTTCAAGGGCTAGAATCAGGGGAGTGGTTTCAGGAGACAGATATCTAGTCTCGTGTGGTCCCAGACGCATTTGGTGGGGCCGCTGTGAGATGCAAATCTAATAATAAATAAAATAAAATAAATAAATACAGTAAGCTGGACTGGATGGGCCTTTGATCTGATCCAGCATGGCTCTTCTTATGTTCTTGTGTGGGTTTAGAGTTATAGGACAGCAGCATTCTAATTATGGTTATTTTAAAAAATTATGATTGCTACTTCTGTTTTCCTCCTTCCACCTGCTACAGGCTGGGAAAGTTGATAAGGCCGTGGTGGAGGAACTAAGTCACAAACTGGACCTAGCAGAGAAAGCCCTGGCTGCTAAACAGCTTCAGATCGATGACATGAAGCAGCTTATTGCCAAACAGGAGGAAGAACTTGAGACAGTGGCTATCCTCCGAGCTCAGGTATGAATACCTGTCAGCATGTGTTAATACCAGCTCAGGACTTGAGAGAACTGCCTCATAACTCTTTGTCTGTTGAGGATGATTGAGCATTCCGCCAAAGTGAGGCTAGCATACTGAGACGGCAGCCTTAGAAATACTGTATATTGAAATACTGAAGACTGAAATAGGACAGCTCCAAACAGTAGTCAAAAATCTGCTTCCCTGGCAAGGAAAAGGGGAGGAGGCAGTGGTGATGGTTGCAGAAATCTTGGCACAAACTGATCCATTTGCAGAAAAAAAAATTGAAGCCTGTTATTATTGGCCCAGTCAGATGGTGGCTTTCACATGATCAGACCAGGCCTACTTCAGGTCTTGTGTTTTAAATGGTTACACTGTACAGTACTTCCCAGGTAACGTCACTGACTTTCAGTGACATATTAAGAGTGTGTGGAATTGCTTTCTGCTAAACCACTGGTGGAGATGCACGTTTCTCTAGATGTTGTGGGCTGTAATTTCTGAGTTCAGCTCTACCCAGCATAGCTAATGATGAGGAAGAGTCTGAGTCCATACATTCCCCGAACTCTGTGCCAAGCACTGAAACCTAAAAACGTTAGCCTTAGACAGGTGTCTCTGAACCTATGTCCTTTATGTGTTTATTGTCTGACCAGTTCTGGCTCAGTTCTTGTATGGAGCAGGTAAAGTAATCCAGACTTTTGTCAGGACCTGGGCATTTTAAAATGTTTTCCAAGGCTGCAATCATGTCAAGCTATGCATAGGGGGAAATATGTTTGAGCATTATGTTATTTGCTTCTGAGTAGAATTGTAGGGGTGTGGTGGCTCAGTGGGCTTGAGCGCTGAAACTGTCAGCTGCAAAGTTTGCAGCTCAGCATTTTGAAACCCAGGAGTGAGTTCCCGCTGTCAACCCCAGCTCCTGCCAACCTAGCAGTTCGAAAGCATGAAAATGCAAGTACTTAAATAGGTACCGCTGTAAAAAGTGGGAAGGTAAAACAGTGTTCCCTGTGCCGAAATGTGTTTGGCCATGCCGGCCCCATGGCCATGGACCTGCACAACACTGGCTCTGTGGCTTAAAAATGGAGATGGGCACTGCCCCTAGAGTCGGACATGACTAGCATGCATGTGCAGGGGGAACCTTTACCTTTAGCTAGAATAGTAGAAAACTAGGCTACACATGGGTCCTATATGACAAAAGGTTTGGAGTTCCTGATCGTATTAAATGTTATGGTTGGACGCCACTCTTCCTTTTTTGTTGTCCTGCTCAGGTGGAGGTGTACTGCTCTGACTTCCATGCTGAAAGAGCAGCACGGGAGAAGATCCATGAGGAAAAAGAGCAGCTAGCTGTGCAGGTGGCATATTTGCTGACAGAGAAGGGCGACTATGGACAGCCTGTCAGGTGAGAAACAGAAACAGAGATTTTTCTGGGAAGATCTCATTTAATGCAGGAGCGGGTAGGGGGGAGGTACGGTGTGTTATATATTTTCCTGCCAGGGTGCATTGCTCTTGATATCCCATTCTGCTAACTCTCTTTTCTTCCAGGGGATCACTGGCTGAAATGCAGACTCGTCATGCCACTGGACTGCCATCAGATCCAGATGACTTACCACACTTTTCCGAAGGAGGTAAGATTGAAAGAGCAAAATTAAGAAAATTAGCATCCTTGGTTCACTTGCAAAACTGGTTCACTCACTGAAGTCCTGATTGGTGGCGGCATCATTTTGACAGCTGTGGGGTGATAGCAGGTGGTGGGTACCTGGGTCTACCTGTGCAAGTCTAAGAGATTGACATGGGAGATGCTGAACACATACTTAAGCCAGAGTTCTTGATGGCGACCAGGTGAATAACTGAAATTGCTTAGTGATTGAACAATATTTTTGGTTAGAAGTTCCATATAGTATAACTCTAATGGTCTGCAATCTACAGCCTGGCAAGCTGCCATTATATTGACAATGTTATTGCTTTGACTAATAATTCTAGCAGAACATGTATGAACACAGTCCTGTAGCATCAAAGATTTGAAAACCCAGAATCTTGGGAAAGTGGGATACTGCATTACAAAGGCACTGAAGCTATATTAAAAAGTGGAAACTATCAGAGAGGCATATATCATCTCTATATTTACAAGTCATAACCAAAACATCATTAAGCTGCCAATGATCTCCATGGTTCATTCACCTTGCCTATTTGCAATAGTAAACTATTTTTCCAAACCTGTATTTTAAAAGCGTTCTCATTTTCAGGGCAACTTTTACTGCATCCCCTTAATTTAACACATTGTAGGGATAAATTTTCAAATACTGACACTCTGATGTTTCTCATCCAAAAAAATATTTTGTTACAGGAACAGAAAATCAGGATTGGCAACAGCAACAGAGGAATCTCCCAGTTCATTCTTGCCCAAAGTGTGGAATTATTCTTCCAGATATAGACACACTTCAGATTCATGTAATGGACTGTATCATCTAAGCATTGTTCTAAAAATTGCTCTTAAATGAAAACAGCACTTTCTAAGCAAATTTGTCCATTCCTACTCTTTACTGGCAAGTCTGGTCTTTGGCTTTTAATTGCTCTCCTTTCTACTGATTTCAGTGGGAATTGTTAGGTTTTTGGTTACAAATAATGGCATCATAACGATGGAATGAGGAATTTGCATTTAGAATTCAGCTGTTCAGAGGTTTACAAACTCTTATAAGAACTGGTTTAGCTATGCGCTTAGGTGTAAACTACACATAGTGTGTGAAATCTGAAATGCATATGCCTCCCTTTTAAAAAACGTAGAAGCTATCAGGTGGTAGCCTGTATGGGTTTTCATTGATACTTGTACATCTAAGTAGAATCAAGAAACAAAAAGTAAATAAAATATCAGAGTCAAATTGTAATATTGACTTCACTTGAGATTTTGACTAACGTAACAAAGTTTTGTCTGATTAAGGAACAAGTAAAATATATTAATGCTTGAAGTAAAGTCCTGTATTCTTTTCCCAAAGGCACCTTAAAGATGAACGGTTCTCAGTCTTACAGATTTCACTGTGTAACTAAAATATTAAGATTAAATTGTTTCATTCTGGTTTTTTAAAATGTTCTTTTTTAAAATCATTTGGAAATACTGTTCTTGAAAAGATATTTCACGATATTAATTTGGTTAACAACTGAATTGTTGACTCCACACAAAAAAATAAAACTCGATTGCATAATATTATTTCTCTCATTGGTCATTATATTTGGCCAATAAAAGAGCTACCTGTACAGAGCTCTCCGAAAACCTGATTGTCTGGAGTTCTTGGTGCGGTAAATTAAATATGGATTCAGTTCCTATTCAAAATTTTAGTTTATTTTTTTTTAAAAAAAGCAAATGATTTCTCTGTCAACAGTGGTGTTTGGTGAAGCTGGAGAGCATACCTACAGTAACAATTTTGAACATGTGAAGAGAACATTATTGTCTGTTTTGCACTTTCTTTGGTAGTATTGTCTAGATCAGTGTTGGCGAACCTATGGCACGGGTGCCAAAGGTGGCACTCAGAGCCCTTTCTGTGGGCACGTGACATCAGCCCCTTCACAGCCACTTGTACTCAGGTTAAATTGCTGTACAGCAACCCCCTCTCTATTGCGGGGGTTAGGGACCCGACCCAACCCATGATATTTGAAAATCCACGATATGCGGAAGCAGGTCAGGTAAAAAGTCTTAAAGCAATGGAGCCAATTTATACATCATGCGCCACTTCTTTAACACACACACACACAGGGTGTGGGGGAGTGGCGCGCAATGCCTCCATGGAAGCAAGTCCAGAGCTCCAGCTGATAGGCATTGGGATGGGGGAGAAAAACCTTTTGTTTTCCCACCCCAGTGCCAATCAGCTGGAGCCCAGGGCTTGGGGAAGGGAGGGGGGTTAAAAGCCTGGGCTAACCTTAAGCCCTTTTGGGATACCACTGTAACTGCAGTCCTGAATTATAAGTTTCATTTTCAGTTCTCATCCATCCTCCAGCTGACCCCATGTCTGTGTAAGATTTGTTTTTTGTGCTGCAGCAGCAGTGAATGGCAATGAGAGTTGAGTTAGAACTGGATCCATGTCAGTTCAAGCCTCTGGATGATTTTATCCTGTGAAAGAAGGGAAGGAGACAGGTTGCAACTTTCAGCTACTAAAAGATTAACAGGTTATCCGTCTAACACCATCTTCTGGCACCAAGGACATATCGGGGGGGGGGGGGCAGAAGGGTACATCTGCCCCGGATGCAGAAATCTGGGGTTGCCTGAAGGGGGAGGAGGAGGAAGAAGCCCTGCGCCCTTCCACTGCCGTGCACAAGGCAAGTGGCAACAAGCAGGCAGGTAGGCATGCAAGCGTGGTGGCTGCAGTGCCTTTCTCCTCCCGCACCTCTTCATTGCCACCATGAGAGAGGTAAGGCGCACACGTTAGCATGCGTGCACGCGCACACACTCACACACAAACCCCCAGAAAGGAAAACCACCCCCTCCTCCTCCTCCTCGCACATGCACCCCACAGATACCCCACACCTGCAGGGTTGCCCTCGCTCTTGCTGGGTGGATGCGATGGGGTTGGGGAGGGTCGGAGGGCCAAAAAAACAATTTTGTCCCCAGTCGCCCCAAAATCTTGCTACGCCACGGTCTGGTGGAAATTAGGATGATAAAGTTAAGTTGAATCCTACAGCTATCTCAAAGTTGAATTATGGTCACTGACTTCTTTTCTTGAGAGACAAAATGTTTCGCTACTCATCCAAGCAGCTTCGTCAGTCTAGCTTGGGTGAGTAGCAAAACATTTCGATCTCTGAAGAGAAGAAGTCCAGTGACCATGACTCAACTTCCAGATAAACTCACCTGGATGACTGAGAATCTGTACAGACATATCCCACAGCTAGTTCAGAAATCAAAACAAAAGCAGTGATACCAGCATTGTCATGCTGTCAAAAGAGAAGAACCAGTTCTGGCTGTAAAAGACTTATTAGCTAAAATGAGATTAAACTGTAAAGTTTAGTTTTGTTTCACCAGGTGACTGGTTTGTTCTAATTTACCCTTAAATCAAAAACAAAAGCTTCCCAAAACAGACAATAGTCAAAACAAACTGGAAATAAGCAGGTTCCTTAGGGTGGAGTTGTTGAGAAGCAATGTTTTCTGATGTGGAAACCAGCAGAAGGTGAAAACATCCATTAAAATGTTTCAACATGGTTAAAAGAAACAGTAATTGCATGACTGTTACTCTTTGCCCACTAGATGACAGCAAAATACCATATTTTAGGTATTTCTATTTTATGGTCACTGTACCCCAGAGCACAGAGAAGATGCCCATTGAAGATGCTGGCCACAGATCCTGGCAAAACGTCAGGAAGAAAAACCTCCAGAACACGACCAAACAGCCCAAAAAACTCACAACAGCTATAATATATATTTTACACTAAAAAATGCTGTCAGATTTTGCGGTTTTGCAGATTCTTGCCTGGAAATCCAAATGAACTTCAAACCAGCCATTAGAAGGGTTTTTGAGGGGGAGGGGTGTCTCCCAAAATATATTTCAACATTTCTTGTCCCCTGCCTTCCTGGTTTTGTAATGTCCTACCCGTTCAAGAGTTCTGAGTTACTCTATTTTTTTCTTATCTATTTTCCCTTTGGTGGGTCCATTATAACTCCCTGCCTTGTTTTTTTAAACTGGGCAGTAGTAACATAGACTAAACCTAAAACTAACTTTTTTTTTATCACGAAAAGGACTCGAGCATGAAAGGAGATGAAGGACTCATCTATGCATTTTTTTTCCCTGGGATGGAAACTGGGAACTTTGTTTCCATATACAGTACTGTATTTGCAATGCCAGTGTTTTCGAAGAATGGCTGAATGAAGCCGGAACGTATGACTCTGAGGACTCTTTTCTTTCCTATATCTATGGTACTGTAACTCGAAAGAGGGACCAACAAAATATTTGAGCATGCGTAGTCTATATTTCTGCGAGGTTTATACGACGCCTTTAGAAGCATAGAGGTAGGAATACATGTAGAGCTGTACTGCGAGTTCCAGGTTGACGTAAGCGCGTCGATTACGGCAACGAGGAGGAGCATCGGCGAATTAGAATTTTGGCGGGTGATCCGGAGAGGCGAGGAGCCTTTAAGTCCGGCTGGAGAGTTGATTTGGAGGGAAGACGGCGAATCCGTCGGTAAGAAAGTTATTGATCTTTTTAGAAATATGGAATTAATTAGAAATCGGTAGCGGGGGGGGGGGTGGGGAGGAGCACGAGGTGGAAGCAAAGGGTCCCAAGGAAGTTATAAGGAATGGATTTATAGGGAGTGATTATTTCGGGTTCGGGCTGATGATCCGGAAGGGTCTGATACTGCCCGCCATTGCAGCAAATGAATGGAGAAAGGAAAGAGACCAGCCCAGAAGTCAAAAGGAGGAATGCAAGGGTAATCGCGTTAGGGCGAGGGGAGATTGCGAACAACATGCTTGCTTAATGCAGCCCAGTTAAGATAATTCATCCTGTAGAACGTTTAGAAGCAAAGTCATTTCGATATTTAAATACAGTGGTGCCTTGTATAAAGGAATTAATTCCTTCCAAATGAAATTATGTTAAGCAAATTGTCCTTTATACAAATTCCCATAGTAATGCATTGAAAACTGAGTGATCCCATTTTTATATTGTACGGATTCTCCCCATATAGGCGATTATGTTAAGCAAATATCCCCTATCTCCGGAATTTTTTATATTGTACACATTTTATGTTATACAAGCTGTTTGTTATACAAGTGTCCACTGTAAAATATTTGCAAAAATGAAGTCGCGCTTGTTTCACCGGAACTTACTCCAAGAAAGAGAAGATTGCCACATTCAGACCCTTTTCTTGTTGGTGCAACATGCCTAGCTTTTGTTACAAAACACATAAAAGATAGACGACGCTTGAAAACGAGGTTGGATTGTCAGTACTTAATCTAATAGCCAAGGATATCGCGAGGGGCACTTAATTAGAAGTCCCACTTGTTTTCAGTAGACAAGTGGCTTTTCTACCCTTTCTTCTAATTCTTTTTTCCCTACCTTTTTATTTTTAATGTTCAAAGTCATGAATATTGAGAAATCCTAGTACAGTACTCTAATTATTCTGAATAACATGGAAACAGATTATACATTGGGGAATTATTTAGGTAGTTTTCATAACATGCTGGATTCCATTGTGTTGGAGAAATCTGCTGGTGGGAGCAGAGTATGGTGGAAGCCATGAAACTCCTATCAGATCTTTAACAACTAAAATGTGAAAGTGCAGTTTTTCTTTGCACAGAAGAGGGTACTGCTATTTCTTCTGAAAAATGAGTGTATTGACGTCCATTCTAGAAACACATACTGTAAAGTATGTTTGGAAATATGTGTGTGTGTGTGTGGTCATCCACCCATTGCCTTAGGTGGATTACCACACACATCATTTTTTTTCTACTTCAAGTGTCAGTTTCCTTTACCAATGAACATTTCAGGCTTTGGACACTATTGCAAATCACAAAAGCCAAACTTCTGCACTAAGCCCTACTTGTACATATTGCCCTTTTTGTTATCATTTTCTCCCTTTTCTAGCTGAATAGAAACAAGATTCCATTATGCATGTGCACAACTCCACACATCTCTGTGCAGGGGTTTCCCATCCATGTGCACCTGTCGTAATCATTTTTGTTCTGATTGCAATGGCACCTGGGGGGAGGGGGGAGGAATTTTGTACAAAAATGTTCCCAACCATTACACAAAATGTGCTAACTGTGTATAGATAACTAGCAGTAATGATTTTGCTTTAGAGATGTTGTACAGTACTTGTCTGCTTTGAATGTACAATATTTTGGTGTTTCTTTTGTTTAACTTTTTTCTAGTATGGTATTTGTTTGAGCCTCTTACGTATCTGTATACTTCCTATTTTCAGCTTTAATTTTTGTTGTTGTTTTACTAATGTACACTGTTTTGGGTTCTTAAGAAGAAAGGCAGAGTAAAAATATTTTAAATAAAATAAATGTATTCTACTAAGAAAAGATTTTTTTAATTATGCACTGACAGTCTGTGCAGGTTGGATTTATTTATTGGGTCATGCCTGTTAATGCTGTTGCTCTTGTGTATCTCTAGAATTCAGTAATAAGTTTGTGGAGCCTTTGCTGGTGCTGCTGAAAATATGGATGGTGAGTTCTGAATCTGTGCTTTTTTAAAAAAATCCCTTGTTTTTAACTGAAGCTTCTAGTGCTTGGCTATTTAGTTCTCTACACATACTTAGCAACTTTTTAGCAACAGTAATTTCTGCCATTGTGGATTGCTTTGGATACATATTTTCTGAATTCAGTACAGTATTTGGAAATGGACTTTTTTACGTTAATTAGGAACATTAACTTGCATAAATTTAATAAATATTAAACATTTCAAGATCCTGATTCCAGATCCTAAAGATTTTTTTTAACTTAGACAGATGAGGTTTAAGTGCCTTACATTGTGAGTTCAGTACAAAGGCCCTTTGTGCTGCCCAGATGCCCTAAGCACATCCGATCTCGCCTGATTTCGGAAGCTAAGCAGGGTCAGCCCTGGTTAGTACTTGGATGGGAGACCACCAGGGAATACCAGGTGCTGTAGGCACCTAGAGTACGAACTGGCAAAACCACTCCAGTATTCCTGCCAATAAAACTCCATGGATCTGGAGTCACGAAGAGTCGGTCACAACTGTAACGATGCAACACACACATGAAGGCCCTTTGTTTCCTTTGAACAAGGCAGGGTTGAACATTGTATGCCCTTTCTTGCAGATGATGATAGCTTGGATATGTTGGCCTCCCTCTTAGAAGAGAATGAGGCTGCTGGAGCGGAAGGTCAGGAAGAGAATGGTCTGTCTACAGCTGGAGAGGCAGATGAATATGACAAGCTCTTTGAGGCAGAAGACGATGAATCCTATACTGAGGAGGTAGAAGATGACGGAGGAGAATCCAGTGACTCCAAGGAAAATGTGGCTGAGTTGTTTGGAGACATGAGTGACCTATCAGAAGAGGAGGGGGAGAAAGAGAAAGAAGAGCAAGGAGCGCCTCTCTCTGGAGTTGCTGATCAGCCAAAGGAAAACACCAACCAAGCTTTGCAAGGTTTGTTAAAGTAGTGGTTTTGGATTTGTTTTGGTTTAAAACATTGTTTCCCAAAATGGGACACGTGCCCCCCTTTGGGGAGTGTGAAAAATTACCAAGAGGGATGGAAGACCATGGGACTTTTAATAAGGGGGAAAATATTTTTTAACCATGTAAACAAATTCCTGTCACTGACAGTACCACTATAATTTGAAATTTCTGAGGAAAACCCATTTGCAATTATTTGTAATCTACAATTATTTTGTTAAGGTTCTGTGTTCCTTTTAAATTTCAAGTTAGAAATTTGAAATTATCCTTGTATTGAAGAAGAATAAAGGAAAACTAGGAAGGAAGGCATTTGGGTTTCCTGGAGATCTAAAAGGAATTTTGGAAGCCCCATGTCTAACGTGAGGCCTTTTGTCTTGTATTTGAGACAGAGTCAGTACCTCGTCTGAGTCAGACAAGGCCATCTGTTCTGGTCTTGTGCTGATACTTTTAAGTCAGAGATAGGTAGGCACCCTGGCACTCAAGAGCCACATGTACCCCTGAGCCTGAAAGAGTCAACCTCTGCAAGTTCAGCCTTCTGTATTTCCTGGCCCTGGCAGCCCACTGAGTAGGAGGAAAGACAGACAGGGAGAAGAGAGAGAGAGCAGCTAGTGACAGGAAGAAATAAAAAGTCCCTCACCACCTGCATCTGGTGACCCTTCTTACCTATTGCTACCCCACATCATCATGCCACCTCCCTTCAATTAATTATCCATGACATAGTATAGCTTTTCTGAAGGCACTTGGTGTCCTTTGGGATAACAGGGGTGCTAGTTTGAACTAGGAGGAAGTAAATGCATGTGGAATTAAGCAAATCAGTTGTGTCAGGAGATCTCTGAACAAAATTGGACTGTTCAGGATGTTTGGAAGCGTTATGGTATGGGTAGTGTATGAATAACCTTCCAGCTGTTTGGGACTGCAACTGTCATTCCTTACCATCATCTGAACTTGTTAAGGCCTACGGGAATTGGTCCCCAGCAGCCTCTGGAGAGCCATTCCTGCTTCAAAATAGAGAGACCAATGGGTCTCCAGGTGTTTTGGGACTGAAACTCCCAGAAGCCTTCACTATTAGCCTCACTGACCAGGATTTCTGGGAGTTGTAGTCCAAGATCATCTGGAGATCAACATTGGGATAAATTGAAATTGTCATTCCTTGACATATGTAACTTTTAAAATCCTTTTTAATTTTTGCCTAAATTGTGTTGATGGACTTAATAGCTATGATTTTTTTTATCTCACCTTGTTCTTAACAGGGTACACTTTTGAATTGTTAAGTTTACCCCTTTTCTCTCCTAGATGAGTTGAGAAGATTACAAGAACAAATGAAGAAACTGCAGGCGCAACTAGAAATGACAGCAATAGCAAAGCCCGTTAACGCTGTCCCTAGCAAGAAAACATCTGGTAATTAGCCTATTTCCCTCATTAACTCTTCAGCGTCCATTCTATGTTCTGGATGAACCCTATCAGCAACTATCATTAAAGATAGTAAAGGGGCAAAAACTGATGATCAAGCATTCTATTTCTTCATACTATAAAATTATCAGTTCAAAAAAATATGCTTTAGTCTGTGACTCCTAGCTGAGAGATTTTGAGATTGGTAGTTGAAAAACTGCTTTTCCAAGTTGTGCGGTTTCGTCTGTGACACTGAGCAAGTTATAAACATTACTTGTTAGAGAAACCCTTGATGCTTGCTGACATATTCCTGGGTATACAGTATTTAAAATGTTATCAGAGTTTTTTTGGATTGTGCATAAACTTGAAGAATGATAACATATGAACTCCAAAGGAACCTGATTATTGGAGAGGTTGAAGGTGTATGCTTTTCTCTGTTAACCTTGGGACATATACCTTGTACCCCAGAAAGATAATAAATTTCTACACAGGCTAGAAAGTGCAATTTAAGGTGCCCCTCTTTTTAGAAAATATGGGAATGAAATGTTCTGGCTACTGTCAGTTGATGCTCAGGATGCTCTCATATAGGTCAACATGATACAAGCCAAATCCCGTATGAGGTGGAATTTTTTAGCCCAGGACAGGCTACTGCCTCATTGTTCCAACTTAGTTTAAACCCTGGGGCATACCTGGGACTGTGTATCTCTGCTTTCAGGAAGCAGGCTGAATATCTAATGGGAAAAAAATATCTGAAGGGTTGGCTTGGGTTGGTGTTGGACAGGGATACAGTCTCCAACACCAATACAACCATCCCCCGCCATTTCGCTTTTCGTATACTGCGGTCCCCAGTATATCACAGGACTGCAGTATATGAAAGCAAGGACCCCTGGGGCAAGCTGTGTGGCCCTGTTTGAGGCCTCCTGCACCTACCCCAGTGCCTTCTGAAAAACCGGTGGTGCCTTCAAGATTGCCCGAAACTACTTCTGGAGCCCCCAACAGGCCTACTGAGCCTGTCGGGGGCCCCAGAAATGGTTTATGGCGAACCAGCAATGACTTCTGAAAAAATGGAAGTGCCTTCAGGATTGCCTGAAACCACTTCTGGGGCCTCCGACAGGCCCGGTAAGCCTGTCGGAGGCCCATTTGGGGCAGTGCCAAGCCTGGGGTAAATGCAGAAGCCCCCCCCCCAGTCCTGACCTGACCCAGCATCTACATATTGCATATTTTCCTTTATCGCAGCTCAGGTCAGGTCCCTAACCCCCATGATAAACAGGGAATTACTGTACCTCAGTTTACATAAGGGCGCAGGCATGTCTAAACTTTGGCCCTCCAGATGTTTTGGACCACAGCTCCCACAGCCCTTTGTCTTTGGCAATCTAAGCTTAGAATTCTGGGAGTTGTAGCCCAAAACATCAGGAGGGCCGAAGTTTGGACATGCGTGACATAAGGCATTGCGATCAAAGTACCCAGGATGTATTGTGCCCCGTTGTATTTCTGGCTTATGAATTTTCTGGAATACGAAACGTCCCCACAGAACAGATTAACTTTGTAAACTGAGGTACGCCTGTGTGTTTGGTTGGTATCAAACATCAGAAAGATAGTGCAGGCCCAAACCTGAAGCTACTGTTGAGCCCAATGAGCAGCGGAAGCAATGCGATTAACCAAAATTTAAGGATAATGTCAAAAGTGGGTCCTGCAAAGCAGTATCTCCTTTTCTATGTGCCGACCAATCAGCCATGACTGCTTTTGGGACATGCCACTTAAAAAAAACCCTCCCCAGTGTCCTTGGCTATGAGAATAAAAATTCTCAGGTAGCCACTGGTGCTCACTGAAGAGGCTCAGGGGTCCTCAGGCTGCTTCGGTGTTTTGTTCTTACCCCCTTAGTGCTCCTTTTCTCCTTGAGGATGCTTTGTTCTGATGCAGAACTTGAACACTCTGGCATTGTGTTGTGGCTGAGCTACTCATGGTTTGCGGGTTTAGACCAGGGGATCCCAACCCTTGGGTGAACCAGGGTTCTTGGGCTGGAATTCCCAGACATCCTGGCCAGGACAGCTGGTGGTGAAGCCTACTGGGAATTGCCATCCAAGAACACTTGGGTTGCCCAAGGTTGAAAAGTTCACGGAAAGCAATAATCAAACCAAGCTGGAGCAATCTTCTGATATGTGAGGGTCAGTCTCTCCTTTATCATTAAACCACTGAAGGATGCAGTTTTAAAACACATTTATTAAGTCATCGTCATCATCATAGGTTTATTATGGTCATATAACACGTTTAAGGCAAAAAAAGAAAACGACTGAAAAGAAGACAGTACAAAACAGAAGGAGACATAAACTGATGTCATAGAGAACATACACATAGATCAACCTTCTGCTAATAATATAGCCCTGCTGCGCATTGCAGCTAGAAAAAAAGTTGGCAACCTGAGTGGTTATGAGTATTCTGGTCTGAAAGGCAGGACAAGACCAGCCCCTTATCAGAGCAAACTTGAAATCTATGGATCAAAAAGCCCTCCTAATTTGTTTCTAGAGAATACAGTGTAAAAGTGTGTGTGATAGAAATTCAGGCACTTCAGCTCCATTTATTAAGCCCTATTCTGCATTTTTTTTCCTTCTGGGTAAATTTGTATTGTGCCATTGCAGGATCTATATCAGCCATGTCCAAACTTCGGCCCTCCTGATTTTTTGGACCACAGCTCCCAGAGTTCTAAGCTTAGATTGCTAATGACAAAGGACTGTGGGAGATGTGGTCCAAAACATCTGGAGAGCCAAAGTTTGGACATGCCTGATCTGTATCCTTCCAGAAGTTCTTAGACGATCATTTCCATCATCCATAACCTTTAGCCGCATTGAAGTCCATTTGGACTGGATCATCTGGAGGGCCACCAGTTCATCAGTTTTTAATGGAAGTGTTTTCACTGCATGTTTTAAAAATATACTTTTGTGTAATTTTTCAGGTAAATTGCCTGCCACTCCCTCCCAGGGAAGGCAGTCCCTGAATCTTCAAGAATCACCGAGTTTCTCCGCCCAGCTCAACAGTCCTGCTTTGCCACCATCCAAAGATCAACCCCAGAAGCCCAAACCACCCCTTTCTGGTGCAGTAGTCAATTAATTACACTCGGCTTAAAGCATAGCATGCATTTCTGATGTACCTGCACATCGGATTTTTTTGTTTCCGGAGAGGGTGGGGAAGGGAGCCACATGCATTTTCTGCCAGTGGAAATCTGCATTGCTCTCCATGTATTGTTTGGGGTGTATTGAGCATTAGGAGCCTAACTGTGTGTAAATCTTAAAGGTGCAGGCTAAAGAGGGGCTGATACTAAGAAGGTGGAGGAGATGCAAGTGCTTCTGACCTACTCAGTGTTGCTCGAAGTGACAAGCATACTGGGAAAATTGAAAAGTGCTATTTTAGTGCTGAGTAGATTGGTTGTCTTTGCAACTATTATTGCCTTTGACTAAATTTAAGTGACCTCTGCAGATTTTTGAAAGAAGCTCTGCCTTGGTCCTGTTTGATGGTCTGCAGCCTTAAAGCCCACTGGAAGAAATCACTTACGTTGACAACCGTAGATGGATTCTGTCCTGTAGAGAGAATTTTCCATTTCACACAGGCTCTCTTTATAGGTTGGCTGCTCTGTTTTCACACAGCATGACCATCAATCATTTACCCTTTCCTTCTTAGGGAATAAAAGCCAGGCTTCAAAGACACCTTCGAGTTTGATACCTCAGCCTCTGAAGTCGGTCACTGGGAATAGACCTGGAGGGAGCGTCAGTCAGAAACCTCAAGTGCCAAAGAGCTCTGGTGTAACCAATCAAGACATTGCCTTGGAAAAGTACTCTGGCCTTAGGTTAAGGTGAGTAAGTAGTATGGAATAGTTCTCGTTGGGATAGTTTGTGGGATAAGAACAAAACAATATGTGTGTGTTTCTAAAGAAAAAGAGAGGATGTTATGTTCCAAGAAATGGTATATTCTTTAATCTGTACAAATATTGCAAATTGAAAGTGTGATATTATTCCAGATTAATTTTTCTGAGGAAAAGAGCATGCCTAAGTTCCTTCTAATTACTCAGAAACTCTTTGAAATTGAGTTTCTAAGATTTCTTCACGCATTATCGACTTACAAACTTGCCAACAGGGTGGATTTGGCTTTAAAAATTATTTAAGTCACTATTTAAATTACTGTTTAGGAAAGCACAATTTAATCACGTGATGTTTTTCCACCACAACGCACACTCTTGTTTGGTGTAGCAAAAGCATATATTTTTCATCCTCTCCTTGCTCGAACTGATGTATCCTCCAGTAATCCTCTGTTTTGTGACACTTCTGTGACTGCAAGTATAGTAAGACTTTCCAGAGAAAGAAGCAGTGGATTGCCTTCATTTGCACAGCGACAAAGGGACAGTCGCTATGGATATTGTCCTGAGGAACCAGTGTCACTCAAGAACGCAAGCCTGGGGAGTTATAGGCCTTCTAAGAGTTTAGTGTTGGAAAGTAGGGTTGATCAGGTCCATTATTTCTCATTTCCTTATACTTCCTTTAGCCAGTATGGAGCTCTGTTGACGGGATATCTAGTGCAGTCGAGTGGACAGAGCGGTGGAGGTGGTGGGTTTGAGTCTCTACTTGGCCGTGGAAGGAATCCGTTGCCTTGGTTGAAGCTCGTTGGGTTGACTTCCACCTCATGGATGATGCCAGAAGGAACTTTCCTCTTGCTTGGCCTTTCTGACTCTTGTTTCCTTTGCAGAAAACCTCGTGTCTCCTCAGCTGAGATGGAGCGGAAAATGACGGGCCGGAAGTTTATTCGACTTTCTCTGTTAAAAGACAAAATGGCATCTACAAATCTGGAGGAAACAGACTGGGTGACATTTGGAGTCATCCTAAAGAAAGTCACTCCTCAGAGCTCCAATAATGTAAATGGCTTCCTGTTTTTCTTTATTCCTGACAAGTTTCGGAGGTCTACTTATCCAGGTCTTTCCTTTTCCGTTGTAGGGGGAAGAGTTTCAAGTTTTGCCTTTTGTTCTAACTATGGCTGCACTTACTGCTCACCAGAGCCCTCGCTTGTTCCGCAGTGCCCCTTTTAGAGGAGTCTGGGTGGCATATCAGTTGAGTGCCAAGAGGTTTCCAGTTCCTATCCCATCTCAGCCATAAGTTTCCTAGATTGTCTTAGGCAACCTGTTCTCATTTGATACAAGCACCCTTACTGTGTTGTGTTTGCCTTACTAAATTAATAGGCAGCGTCTTGAGCCATAAAGTTCTCAAGATGACTTGCAAGCATTAAAATATCAGTAAAAGCGAAGTGTCACGAAACGTTTAAAACCATGGCGGAAGAGCCGTTCCAGGAATGCTAACCTGGATGATGCAACAGGTCTGAAGGGATAAAAGGTCTTCATGTGGAACTGAAGAGCTGATCATGCATAGAAGGCGTTTTTAGTGCAGTAGCCTTGCCAGTTCATTTCACCGTAACAAAATAATAAGAGCAGTGCTCGGGTGCCTTTAAGAGGGAAAGATTTGTTTTATCCCAAGCTTCCATGGATTACGCGAGACTTGCCCTGTGTTTCACTGGAACCCTTTGGTTCCATTCCTTTTTTGCAACAGTTCCAATCTTAAAAGGCAAGTTAAACAGAGAAATTAATTGAAACCTACACTGCTTGGCTGAAAACAAACAGTAGCTTTCGGTAGGTCACAGCATTCCGTGTGTAATTATTTTGTGCCCTGAAAAGCATCTGGCACTTGAACGACCTGTGTGACTTCAGCAGATGTGTCTCCTAGTTTCCATTTGGTGCCGATGACGGGGCACTCGTCTCATAGTTTCC
>JAHTLZ010003305.1:5298064-5358493 GCA_023846285.1 Phrynocephalus versicolor
GGGCACTCGTCTCATAGTTTCCATTTGGTGCCGATGACGGGGCACTCTGCCAGTGGCCATTATTTTACAACTGACCCAAAAGAAGGAATTGTTACCTTTTTTAATGTCCTCTTCCTTGACCTCTCTCTTCAAGGGCAAGACCTTCAGCATCTGGCGCTTGAACGACCTGCGTGACTTCAGCAGATGCGTCTCCTTGTTTCTGTTTGGCGAGGTTCACAAAGACCACTGGAAGACCGATCAAGGCATGGTCATCGGCGTACTCAATGCCAACCTCATGAAACCGAAAGAAGGCTCCGATGAGGTAATGATGCCCTGTGATTTCTGCAGAGGAAGCTCTCTTCAGGCATTTTATGCAACATATATTTTGAGTAGGCATCACCGGTGGGGCAAAATTGAGAAAAAGTGTTCTGCTTTTGGCATCTCATTTCTGTTTCTTGTTAGGTTTGTTTGTCTGTGGATCATCCCCAGAAGATCTTGCTTTTGGGTGAGGCCGTGGACTTGGGAACCTGTAGAGCGAAGAAGAAAAATGGAGAACCCTGCACGCAGTTGGTAAACTTGGTACGTATGTCTCGGTCCACATTTGCTCATCCTACTTGATAATCAGGATTTCAGACTCAGGGGTGCTGGGAGGACCAATACACAACCGGTGTGGCCCTACATCTGGATCTTGGAGGTTATGTTCCCATTTGTATCCCCGTGGTTAATTTGAGAAAAGCCCATTCATCCCCTCTAGTGTATGGAGGGGGGGCAATTTTACCAGGGTTTTGCCCATTCTGAGTATCCCCAAGAGTGACTTTTCTTTAAAAACAGAAGTGGGGGGGGGAGAAGCACCCCAGACCTAAAGCAGCATTCCAGGGGGCAATGAATGAATGAGTGGATGAGTGAATGAATGTGTTGTAGAGGGCATCAGGAGATTGTCTTGATGGTCCAGGAATCTGCTTTGACCCAGGGAGATAAATGCACCCTGCAGGCTTCACTTGATCCACCTCTGGGTTACAGCCATGAGTGTTTTGCACTGCAAAATCACTACATTTAGTGGTGGGGCAGTGATAATAGGATTTCTAAAACCGCTCCTCATTATTGGTCCCTGTATACTACCCCTGCACATTTTTGACTGCCAAAATCTGTTCATCAGCTTCCACTTGGCAGCTTCTTCCCCCTTTTCCACATATAGACACACTAACACTCATGCCTGTCCCTGCCCCACAAAGTTTTCCTCTCCCTGTCCCTGTGCTACTGTTTGCCTTGCAAAACTCCACACGTCTGCCAAGACGTACCAGACCTTCCTCAGTGCCAGCTTAGGAATCCCTCTATTCAAGACTCTGCTGGGAAAAGGTAAATTATAAACTTGAGCTGCATGCCTGGAGAGTGATATATTGGTTGCTGCATGAATCTGGGAGAAGGGACTAGTCCCCGGGCAGGGAGCAGCTTTTGTTGGTGGTGGGTTGAACCATTTTTTCAGGCAAGCACCAACAGATCCTGGTTTTCTGCAAAGTCAGCAGCTTGGCAGTTCGAATCCCGGGTGCCACGCAGCGGAGCGAGCTCCCGTTGTTAACCCCAGCTCCTGCCAACCTAGCAGTTCGAAAGCATGTCAATGCAAGTAGATAAATACGTACCGCCGTAAAAATGTGGGAAGGTAAACAGCATAGACATGCGTTCAGCCACGCCGTCCACCTGGCCACAAACTATGGGGATCTCTGTGTGGCAAGAGGGTTGGACTGGATGCCCCTTGAGGTCTGTTCCAACTCTATGATTCTATGAACTTGCACAACACTGGCTCTTTAGCTCAGAAACGGAGATGCGCGCTGCCCCTAGAGTCGGATATGACTAGCACGCATGTGTGGGGGAAACCTTTACTAAGGACCTCTAGCTCTTCGTTTGTTAAAATGACCATTTCATTCTGTTCCAAAGCTTTGGGCTTTCTTGGTAACTTCTGTACAACTTCATCACCGGTTCCAAAAGAAAGCAAACGGTGTTAACTCACGTTTCACAATGCTTTGCTCAATTTTTGTACCACACCTACCCCACTCTCTTTTCCCCTCTTTCCTCCAGAATGAATGTGAGTTTTGCCATTATCACGTACAATCCCAGTACCGGAGGCTGAGTTCTAAGCGAGCTGACCTGCAATCAACGTTTTCGGCCACCCGGGCTCCAAAACGGATGGCCAAGAAGAACCTTGGCTTGAAAGAAAGGCTTTGTCAAGATGGGTTTTACTACGGAGGGGTCTCCTCGGCCGCTTATGCCGCTTCCGCGTAAGAGAAACAAGAGCCCTTCTGTACTCTTGCATTGTGGTTCCTCTCGTTTTTTAGGTCCATAACAGTCATCTCGATCTGAACGCAAATGTCCCAGCTCTGCTCAGAGTCAAAACTCTGCTGTTCCAAATAGCTGTCGCCCAGGTCTTCTGCCCCTGGTCCAGTTCCCATTGTCTTCTTTTATAACAGCAAGTATTGGAGCTGAAATACTTTTGCAGAGAACACAGATGTTTGGGGCCACCTTGCTTAAGCCAGTGCCTTTCTCACACACACACACACACACACACACACACACACACACACACACACACACACACACACATCTCTCAACCTCATGCTGACAAGGAATGATGGGAGCTGTAGTCTAACACATTACATGGTTACCAGCTTCAGAAGCCTGCTATAAAAGAAAAGCGCCCTCCCCTCCTCCCCAAGTAGGGTTCAAATTAGTCCCTGTGCGGAGACCACAATGGGCTGAGTGGGAATGGGACAAGAGAGCTTAAAAGCAGGCATGTCCAAACTTCGGCCCTCCAGATGTTTTGGACCGCAACTCCCACAGTTCTTTGTCATTGGCCATCTAAGCTTGGAATTCTGGGAACTGCGGTCCAAAGCATCAGGAGGGCCGACGTTTGGACATGCCTGGATTAAAGGCACTTTGGGCTGCCCCTGCCAGTCGGAGTGAGGTCAAAGGATGTAGAGAGGGATTAAGCTAGAGCTGTGTCAGAAAGGTGGGTTTGAGAGTGGGTAAATGTTAAGAATGAAGGGACCTCCGAGTCGAGGGTGTATCTTCAGGAAGCTCTTCAAGAGGACTGTTTTATGGCTTGACGTTTTGCTTCCTTGCATCGTCGCAACTGGGACTGGCTTACCATTGCCCTTTCGGGATGAGGTTCTGGGGAAAACCTATACATTTTCAGCCTACTTGGAGAGTTTCATGTCATGGCAAGGTGAGAATACTGGCAGCCTAGAGGTCCTCAGTGCCATTCATCCAGCCTGGTTCTTTCCTCCCCTTCAGCAGAAGAAGGAACCCAGTGTAACCTTTATGCAACGGGAGACTGAGATGGGTCTCCTACATCAAGCCAATCGGTTGTGTTCTGAATCTTTTCTTCAGGGCCGCAGCAGCTGCTCCTAAGAAGAAAACCCAAACCACCCTGACCCATTTGGTTGTGAAAGGCGTCGACACAGTTCTGCAGGAAACAAAGCAAAGACTGGGTAGCCATTTTCTTTTCCTCTTTGGCTGCTGTGAATGGCATTCACTCGGCAGTGGTAAATGTTCTCCAGTTGAAGGGCCTGGATGCAAATGAGAGCCGTGGCCATCTTGTGCGGGAATTGTGTGTGTGTGTGTGTGTGTGATGGAGAAACGTCCTCCGTGGGATACCCGTGGGTTGCCAGTGAAAGAAGAGGATCTTGGAGCACCTTTGCATTGCGACCTTTAATCCTTTTCAGCAAAATGCGACCCCTGCCTTGAAAAGGCGCAGCCATCTCCCTAAACAAGCAGGGCCCCAACGCACATAGTTGTGTCAAGTCCTTGAATAGTCATCTTATATGCTAAATACCATTTTGTTCCTGGCAAACCATGTTTTGCAAATTGGAAACCATCTTCAGTGAGGTCCAGGCCTCCTTCCTCCATGGTTTTCTGATACAAGCTGTCACAGCACTCATCATGGCTCTTTCTATGTTTTGCCAGCCTGTTTGCATTGTGGCTTATGAAGCAGCCATGGTATTGATAACCCTAGTTACTGATGGTGCCTAAGCCAGGCATGTCCAAACTTTGGCCTTCCTGATGTTTTGGACCACAACTCCCAGAATTCTAAGCTTAGATTTCCAATGACAAAGGACTCTGGGAATTGTGGTCCAAAACATCTGGAGGGCCGAAGTTTGGACATGCCTGGCCTAAGATAAAGAAGAAACAACGGTTAATGCTTACAAAGTGGGGAACATTTGGAGTGAAGAGACATTCCTTAAATCGGCAGAAAGAGTGTGTCCTGAGTATGGCTGGGGTATATTACTCAGTGCTCCGTCTCTAATTTTAATTATTTCTCACCCAGTAATATACTGTTGGCTATTTTGTGACTCTGCTAAGTATATTTGCTAGTATTTGGAACTTTTGATTAGCTGCTTTTCCTCCCTTTGAGATTTTAACAGGCCTTGATGCAGGCAAGGATAGGGATACCACTTTTAAACGTAGCCTTGGAGCGATGAGGGCTGGCCGCAAAGGGAAGCATTGGTTACGCCCTGTGTTGTGTTTCAGGTTTGCCATGTTCAGAGGAGTTTAAAGAACTGTTGTCAGTGCCGTCTTTTGGAGCACGGAACCTGAATAAACACTTGGCCAAAGCCAGTGCACCAGGTACGTCTGAAGGGGGAAAAGGGTGATGTGTTTGATCTTTAGAGGCCAAATGTACCTCATCAGCAGTTTTCTCTTTTCATTTTCCAGGACCTGCTGGGAAGGCAAGTCCGGCTTTCCAGTCCATCTCCGCCTCAGACTTGCTGAAGCAGCAGAAGCAGCAGATGCTGGAAGCCAGGAAGAGGAGATCTGAAGAGATACAGAGAAGGTAGTCGCCGTGGTTTTTCTCATCGCTTGGTTTATCGCGCCACTCTGCGGGAGTGCAAACATCTTATTTTATTATCCTGCATAGAGCTACTGCAAAAGCAGTATTAAATATCCAGGGGTTGGAAAAAGTCGCACCAAGGCAATTTGGTGTTACTAAACTGTAAACCAATAAAACAAGCTCCATTAAATAAAGCAAAGTAGAGTCTTAGATCGTTAATCTGTTCAACTCAGTCTTGTCTGCAGTGACTGACTGGTGGCAGCTGTCCAAGGTTTCCTGCAATGGTCTTTCCTGGCCTTAACTGGAGACGATATGCATTTATTGTGGTGCAAAAGAAATCCAAATAGGATTTCTGCTCTACCCGTTGCGACTTCCAAGCTAAGGAATTCCCACTTGTATTTTAACAGTTGTTTTGCTTCTGCTTCCTGTCAAGATCAAAATAATTTGACAAAAGTGCTTTGAACCGTAAGCCCTGTAGCCCCTCCCCATTTATATTTTGGAGGATCTGATTTGTTTAAAAACAAAAATTAAAGCCATCTCTATTTTGATGCATGCAATCATACTTGACACAATTCAGGTCCCTCTTCAAGTCCTGAATCTACCAGAAAACCAAAAAGGAGAACCTGGTTTTGTACAGAAACAGTATTTTTAAAAAAAAAAAGACCCTGGAAGCCTGACGTCTTCCAATCTCAAGATCTGGGGCCTACAATGAGGGCTCCACTCTACAGGAGGGTTGAAAAAGTGACTACGGTACACTCAGGACTCCTGCAGCTGCACATTTCTGATGAGTTTGTCTGCATTACTGGTTTTCTCACAGGAGGACCCCATGAATTTCCAAGAGGCCTCAGAACACATTTTCATAAAATCATAGAGTTGGAAGAGACCTCGAGGGCCATCCAGTCCAACCCCCTGCCATGCAGGAGCCCCCATCACTGTTCTCCTGACAGATGGCCACCCAGCCTATGCTTAAAAACCTCCAAAGAAGGAGACTCCACCACCCTCCGTGGCAGCATATTCCACTGCTGAACAGTTTGCTCTGCCGGAGCAGAGAGTAGGAACTTCCATAGACTGCTTTCCACCACCACACGTGATCACTGTCTCTTTCTGTTTAAGGTTTCTTCAGAGTACCAGTGGCAAAAACGCCTCAGTAACACCATCTTCCTTGGGACCATCAGCGCTACGGTCTCCAACACCAGGAGCTGAATTTCCTAAAGCTGTGAAGTTGTCCACTCCTCAGACTCCGAGACTTGGCGCGGGCATCTCTGAAGGGGAGGATGTTCTCTTTTTTGATCACTTGCCTCCTTGTCCGCCCAAACTGAATGGCTTGGCTGAAGCTAAAAAGGTAACGTTTCCTCAGACTTTCAAGGCAGCTTCGTGGGAACTGACCAATAGTAAAACCAAGATTCCCTCAACCGTTCAGGTTTCTGTCACCATGTAGGTTCTTCTTCCAACCTTACTTTATAGACCCACCCTCTGGTTGTAGTAGTTTTGTACAGAGATTGGAGACACATCATTTGTTTGGACAGTAATTGCTGGGGGATTCTGGGAGTCAGGCTGAAATTCTGGCTTGGTATAAAAGCCCAAGAATCCAAGTTAATTGTCAGGTAGAAGTGGCTGCATGTTATGCTGTTTGCCTTCTCCACGTGGAAGAAAGCTACTGGCTTTCATCCTGAGCCTAGAAAGAAAACATTCTCCAAACTCTGGTCTTGTGAAAAACAGTTGCCAATTTCTTAACGTAGCATGGAGGACCGTGGCAGATCTCTGGAGGTGAAGTAAAAGGCCTAGTAACGGGGTGTTATTTTAAGCATGTGGTTTGACAAGTTCAGCTACATCTGTAAACATACGCATTCAGTTTTAACCGGCTTTCCTTTTGCAGTGAAAGAAAGTAATCTAAAATTAGGTTAGTCCCATCAGCTTGCTTCAGATTTGCTTGCCTGTATTTCAGCAGTGCAATCCCTTGCCGTTACATATCTGCTTGACTTGGTTTCTTTCCCTGTGAGGAAAGTGGTGGCAGAATATATAGGAACCCACCTGAAAAGCAGCCCAACACCCTCCTCAGACACACTAGAGAGGACCTCTCTGACTGGGGCGGTTGGGAGCAGGAGAACATGCCTTCACCCTCACTCAGAATCTGCCAGTGTCACCTCTGCCCCCTTGGGGGAAAATGGCAGCCAGCTAAGGCAGGGATGCCTACCTCAGCAGAGATAGTCCTGCTGGTCTCAGAGACTATGTGAGCAAACGCTGTGCCGCTTGGACCTACTCTTCTTGAAGTAGTGCTGAATGAATTAGGTCCCTCTTCTCCATAACTCCCATAATGGAGAGTGAACTAGGAGGTATCTTTGTTTTGAAAAAAATCTAAATTAGGAAATTTACTACACTATAAATAACAGCAATGATATTGCTCTTTCTGAATTCTGTAGTGTTATGAATTATGCCAATTTCAGTTAGCATGATCTGTCCGGCTTCATATGGTTTTTAACCCATAATTTCATGTTTTGTACTCTCTCCCCCACGCCGGTTGTTTGACCTGGTATTCTTAAGGCCAGTCAGACGTAATGATTTAAATGTAATAACTCATGATGGAGTAGGCTAAATCAAATCAAATCAGTCAGTCAATTGGAAACTGGCATTGTGTTCATGTGTGCTGTCTGCCTCCATCCCGTGTCTTCTAAATCACAATTTCCCGGTATGTCCAGCCCAAAAAAAAACATGTTCTAATTTGTCTAGGCACCAGAATATGGAAGCAGAGTTAGATTGTGGCTGAGCCTCTTGGTTTGTATTTTAATGAATTTAAACAATGTTTCTTTGTTTTGGTATCGTCCTTTAAGAAAAACCCAGAATTGTTTGTTCTGGCACTTGAGGAAAAGTGGAGAAGATTCTTTGGTAGCAGCTTCAATTCTCAGACTGATAAACCAGCAATCCTAATCAAATGAACCTGAATGGAGTAGTCTGAGATTGTCACCACAGAATATTTCTCTCCTTCTCTCAAGTGCCCGAAGAAACAGATTGTTAGATCTAAACCATGGATTGAGTGACTGCATGGCAGTTTTGGACCAAGGAAAAGATCTGTGCCCAGAACTGTGGCACTTTTCATAAGCCACGTGTTCACCCATATTATTATTATTTGACAATGGCAAACCTGGTTTTGCAAATTGAAGAGGTACGAAAGGATTGTTTGGTCTTCAGGTCCCCCAGGAACCCGTACTGGCTCACACTGGTTGTAATTAGTGACCCACGTTTAATATATCTCATGTGTCCCTCTTGTTGTCTTTAGATGGCAGCCATCAACAAATTGCGTGCAAAAGGCAGGATCCTTTCTAAAGTGGACCCAAACAGCATCAAGCGGAAACGATCTGATCTTGATCTTCTTGAGATTTCTGACAGAGTTGAGAAAAATACCCAAGTTTCAGAAGGTATGGAAAGTAAGGTGATATTTCCAAAACGGCTAGGTCACCCATTTATGCTGGAAGGAATTGCCTTTATCTCACCACCGCCTGTCAAAGTTCCTAACAGGCTGGCCTAGTTGATTCTTAAGTACTGTAATCTTCTCTCCAAGGTGGAGCGTGGACAAACCTAATAAAGTATTTTTCCATGTATAAGACTATTTTTTTGTCTTTAATTGTCAGGCTAAAAATTGAGGGTCATCTTATACAAAGAAGTAAGCCGGGGAGAGAACCGTGTGGTTGCAAAACTGTAATTTTTTGTTGGAAAAGTGGGGGGGGGCATCTTGTACATGGGAGCGTCTTATAGATGGAAAAATACAATATATTTTTAAACTGTTTTCAAAGTTGTTGTTAATCCTGACCAACATTTAGTTATTTTTATTAAGTAGTTTTGAATGGCATTTTAACATATTATCATATGATTTTTTTAAGAGTTGTGAGCTGTCTTGGGTCTCTTTTGGGAAGAAAGGTAGCATATAAATAAATAAATAAATAAATAAATAAATAAATAAATAATATGAGATGTGAAACAAGCTGCCTGTGAAGCTTGCTCAATTATATTTTATTTATTTATTACTATCTCAGACTTTTCTCTACCTTTCAGCTAATCTGCCAGATTCCTCTGTGGCACAAAACATTAAGTTACACCACAATAACAGTATCACACATACCACTTGGAGTATGTCAGGTTCTCTGTGGGCAGCGATCTGTCGTTAAGATATTAAGCTAAAATTGCTATCTAGCTGGGCATCTGTGGACTAAGGTTTCTGCCTAAGAGAGGCAACATGCTTGAGATGTGGCAGACTGAACTGGCATCAGGAATCCATCTTGCCCCAGCCAGGCATCTGGTGGCATGTGGGTATTTTGGCTTCCTGTCTGCTCTGCTGAAATCTTTGGTGAGGGATCCTCAGTGGTTCAATTAGAACATGCATGTCCAAACTTCAGCCCTCCAGATATTTTGGACCACAACTCCCACAGTCCTTTGCCATTGGCAATCTAAGCTTAGAATTCTAGGAGTTGTGGTCCAAAACATCAGGAGGGCTGAAGTTTGGAGATGCCTGAATTAGTAGATAACCAAAAGCAAAATGAAGTAGCGGTGCTGGCTTCAGGTTCCCCATCTTGTCATCCTTTGTTTCTTGCCCAGAGTAGATGGAGCAAATGCAGATCATGTACAGTAGACCAAAGAGACGAGAGTAAGATGGTAGAAATTTTTGAGTGTAATTCAGTGATAATTGCAGGGCAGCCATAGCCTGTAGGATGTATTTTCTTAGTCCCCACTAAAGCAGAAACTCCGTTAGCATTTATTGGTGACGCCTTGTGTGTTTCCTTTCCTCTTTGGCCTTTGCAGACACGGCTGATGCCACAGAACCTGCTGAAAAGAAACGCCGCCAACAGCTTGCCTACTTGGAGTCTGATGAATTTCAAGAAATCTTCAATGCTAGATCCAAACATTTGAGTTTCCTTAAGGAAGTAAGCAGCGTCTGCATCATGGGAACCTTTTGGTTATTTCAAATGGCTTAGAATACTTGAATGCGAATTTGTACTGTCAGACGATTTGGAGAATGCAAATTGTTTGCTCTTTTTTTTTTAACTTTCTGGCCCCTGAATTGAAGATTAACTTAAATGAGTGGCAGGTTGGCAGGAGGTCCAATGGCAGCACAACGCAGTCCCACCCTCCAGAACAAAATCAGTTACTGTCTTACCTTGCTTTACCTTGTGCTGGGCGAAATTCCAGTCAGGAAGAAGCTTTTGAGGCATCATTTTTCCCTCTCTCTGGCACTGGCCAATCAGACAAGGGGCGGGATGATGCATGTCCTTGCACAGCTCCTGATTGGACAGCACCAGGGAGAGGGGAAGATGATGCATCAGAGGCTACAGCAAGGTAAGACTGGTTGAAGTAAAGTGTGGCAGCTTGCTATCGGGAGGGTGGGACAGCATTCCAAGCACCAGCTGTGCTGGCATGTTTCGTTTCGGAACCAGTCCCCTTCCGAAACGAAACACCCATCTCTAATCTGGAGGATCAGCTGTCCTCTCCTAACCTTGGATGGCATGAAGCATTACAAGCCTGATGCTGAAGGGACTGCAGATCAGGCTGGCCATGGTACTCTTTTAAAAACGTGTTCGGAAGTATTTTAATGTGTTTCCCCATCATTTTTTGTCCCAGTGAGTGCAGAAGCAAAAAACCAAGAAGGCATATTTTGCAGGTAGATTCCAGACTACATAAAACTCTTATGCAAGAGCTGCTTCCATCGTGAGAGACTAGATTCAATCCTGTAAGCAGGATCCTTGATTTCCACTGGGACTGTGATCATACATGTTTCCTTAACAAGAATTGTGAGTTGTCACATCAGATGACATGTCTAGCATCCTCATGAGTATTACAAATTCACTGGAAGTGGCCTTACCTTTTTTTAAGCAGATTTTAGTGAGAGGCTCAATCAAATCAGTCTATACTCAGTCATTAAAATTCTGAGTCAGTGTAAACCAAATACTCACAATAGGAAATGCAGTGAACCCCCACCTATTGCAGGGGTTAGAGACCCGACCTGACCTGCAATAATTGAACATCTGCAGTATGTGGATGCTGGGTCAAGTCGGGACTGGGCGGGCTCTCTGGGGGGCTCTTTTACTTACCCCAGGCCTGGCGCTGCCCCGAACAGGCCTGCAAGGGGCTTTCCAGTCCCCCAGAGGCCCCAAAAGTGCTTTCTAGTGATCTGGAGGTCTCTTCGGGTTTACCAGAAGTCACTTCCGGTTTGCGGGGAAGCACTTTTGGGGCCTCCAACGGGCCTGGAAAGGCCTTTCCTTCTTACCCCAGGGTGCTCTTTTTTCATATACTGCGGACCTGCAATATACCAGGACCGCAGTATATGAACCGCAAAAGAGTGGGGGACAACTGTACCCTCAAAACTTTATTGGTCAGGGATATGTAACTTAAATATACTTCATTTGTACCACACTGCTAGTTGTAGGAAGAAAAAAGATCTTTGCTCGGCATTGATGAGTTTTCTTTATCTGATTCCCCCTCCCCACTTTTTCCAAGTGTCATCTGTCATCACCTGTGTGCTTTTAAGTTGCAGGACTCTAAACACTGTGCTGTGTATCTTGGTTGTTAATATAATTTCTGCTAGTAGCATTCCTCTGTCTTTTGGGGAAGAGCCAAACCAAGCAGTTCTACTTGATATTTATTGAAGTGTTGGTGAAGGAAAAGCAGAGGAGCCTGAACAATTTCAGAGATCATGAAAGCACATGTGGAGTTTGTACTGTCCATACCATATATTTTTTCCCCTCAAGAACTCAGCGGAGAATATTTGCTGATTGCTTCTGAGTGGCCGTATCTGTTTCAGAACGGCTTTGCTATAAAGAAAAGTGCTCCTCAATCTATGAAATCCATTTTTAAAACCTGCTCCATGGCACATCCAGATCGTAATTCCCATTTTGGTCTTCCTTCGTAGTTTGAGGCTGAGATGCAGGAACGCTATTTTGAGCCACTCGTGAAAAAGGAACAAATGGAAGAGAAGATGAGGAACATCCGAGAAGTGAAATGCCGTGTTGCCACGTGCAAAACAGTGAGTGAAGGAGCCGTTTAATTGTGCAGACTCTGGCTGGAGCAACAATGAGGGGTGTGGGCTTGCTCTGATCCTGAGCAGCATTTACTGATCCCCTCTTGACTACTAATTACACAGAATATTAGGATATTTGCCTATGTGTTACAAAGGTGAAAACGAAAGCTTGTTGGCATTCTACACTTTGACTGTGGTGCAAATACAGTAGAACCCCAGTATCCTCTGGGGATTGGTTACAAGCCTTTCTGTGGATAATAAAAACCGTGGATAAGAGAGAAATGTCCCCAAAACTGCTGTTTTGTGATAGTAACTTACTTTACAGCTGCTGTTTTGCAACAGTAGTTTGCTTTACAGCTGCTGTTTGTGACGGTAGCTTGCTTTACGGCTGCTGTTTTATGACAGTAGCTTGCTTTACAGCTGTTCTTTGTGATAGGAGCTTGCTTTGCGGCTGCTGAATTACTTATTTTTTCCTCTGCCAACTGTGGATAATGAATCAGTGGATACATGGGTCCTACTGTATAGAAAAGGCTTTGAAGTGGTTTGCTCATCCTCCTTCAGGGTGTGCTAGAGCATGAGATTTCAGTTTTGTTTTGGCCATGATCATGGCACGTAACCAATGTAAGTTCCTAAGGCAGCCCCATGGCAGTGAGAAGTTACCACCCCAAAGGTTGTTGTGCCATTTGATGAATGTTAGCTGCCTAGATGCCCTAAGCACATCCAATATCGCTTGATTTCAGAAGCTAAGCAGGGTCGGCCCTGGTTAGTACTTGGATGGACGACCACCAGGGAATACCAGGTGCTGTAGGCGCCTGGAATAGGAACTGGCAAGCCACTCCAGTACTCCTGCCAAGAAAACTCCATGGACATGGAGTCACATAGAGTCGGTCACGACTGTAACAACACAACACACACACACACACAGCACATGAGGGCAGAGTGTGACTCTGGTGGCTCTTGTAACACCCAGAGCTTGGACGAGGGACATGATTCTTAATGAATCCACCTCGACTGGCAGCCGTATGCAAAAGCCAGTTTATGCTCCAGAAAGGAATATTCACAGCAAAATTCTTCTAGTTTTGACAACTCCTAAATTCTACACTTGAATTCAGCCATGGCTTATTTTCACACATGAATCCTTGCTACCTTCAAGTGCTTGGGTTTTATCTCATTTTATAATCAGCAACCCCATGAAGAAGGCTAGGTGTTCTCATCAGAGCAATCAGTAGGCTGAAAGGACAGTGAGTTTTCCAGCGGCCACATCTTTCCCATCCAAGTCTTGCCTTCTATCCATTGGGTCACATTTGGTTCTTCGTTGCATTTAGAGCTTCTGGTGGAAAGCATCTATATCCATTTAGGCACCGTCTAGGTTGACATTTTCTTCTATTTTGAAACACTGATTCATTCATTGTCTCACTATTGGCACAGAAGCCAATTACAGTGGACCCTCGTAATAACAACAGTTTGTATTACATAAAATCTGTACAAAATAAAAAATTCCAGAGATAGGGGAAATTTGCTTAACAGAATTGCCTATGGGGTGAATCCATACAACATAAAAATTGTCACGATTAGGGAATACTCCATTTTCGATGCATTCCTATGGGAAATTTGTATCGAGGAAAATTTGCTGAACAGAATTTCATTTGGAACGAATTAATTCCTTTATACAAGGTACCACTGTATTAGCTCTGCACTTTGTCAGGAACTGTACCATGTGTGACAATAATTACTCATAAAGAAGGAGATTCTGGGGAGTGGAGCCACTGAGTTCCAAGTGGGCTGTCTAATCCACTATTACCAAAAACATGGGAACTTTCCTTCCTTGAACTGTAACTTCCAATGGCCTTGCTGAATGGGGGATTCTGGAAGTTGTAGCCCAAAAGCTACACACTCTTGAGTGCAACCTAACAGAACGGCTCCCTCCTGGTCTCAAGGGGGACATGCAGTTTTAACCCGATAGTGAACTGCCTTGCTGTATTTCAAGAAGAGTTTTAAGCAGGTAAGTCTTCCAATTTTTCCAGCCCTTCTGACTTTTTCTCTCTCTCCCTGCTAAAGTGTAAGTACACCTATTTCAAACTCCTGGATTCTTGTGTGGAGCAAAATCACGACTACCACTGGCACGATGGCATAAAGCGGTTTTTCAAGTGTCCTTGTGGGAACAGAGCCATCTCTCTCGACAAACTTCCAAAGAAACACTGCAGGTAGGAGGAGGGTTGGGGTGGGTTTTTCCCCCTTCTCAGACAGACATTTGCACATTCCCTGAACCTTCTTGAATTTTAGTTTTCATTAATATCCAATTTCTATTCACCACTGAGCCAAGCATTGTGGAAAGAGGTTAGGTTGTTTTTCTCAGTGAGGGATCTATGCCAATCTGCAGATGACTACTTCACTGGCCATGACCTTTGTCTTACCCACTGGTAAAGCTGAGCCAGGTCTGATCTTACAAAACAAACTGGCTTCTTAAAGCTAAGCTGGCTTACTGTAAAAAGGTTTTGTTTTAAGCTTGCCTGCATTGGACCTCTAGGCCAGGCATGTTCAAAGTCTGGCCTGGGGGCCAAATGCGACCCGTTTTCAAATTTCGAGCGACCTACAGCCTCTTATCCCAGCTGGCTCAGCCTGTCACCAATCCCCACAGGCTGGAGACCTCAGCTTGTAGTTTTACAGTTTGCCTGCCCTCCCGCTGCGTCTGTCCCTCCCCCCCCCCAGTGTGTGCCATTTCATGCACCTCAGGACCCCAGGGAACTAATCTGCTGGGTCATGCCATTCCAAACGCCACAGGACCTCAGACTACTGACTCAGCAGATAATTTGCCAGAGGCCCTGAAGGGTCTGGAATGGCATGCACGAACATCATGACCCAGCAGATCAGTTGGCTGAGGCCCTGGGGTTTGTGGAATGGCACATGTGTGCTTCTGGACTCGACAGATCTGTTGCCTGAGGTCCTGGGGTGCGTGGAATGGCACAGGCCAATGGGACGACCCAGCAGATCAGTTCCCTGGGGTCCTGTGGGAGGTGGAATCACACACACACCAGCGGCGCGACCTGGCATGTCATTTCCCCAAGTCCCAGGGAATTTTTAAAGGTGCATGTTCCACCCTCCTCAGGACCTCAGGCATTTGATCTGCCAGGTGCTGCCACTCACGCGTGACATTGCACGTACCCCGGGACCTTGGGCAACTGATTTTCTGGGTCATGCCTCAGACACGAGTTGGCAAATGGCACGCAAGTGACACGACCCGGAAGAACGGTTCCCCAAGGTCCCTGGGGGGGGGGTTGAAAGGTGCACAAGCAGCATGATCGTTCTGTGAGCTCCTGGGCTGTGTGGAATAGTGAGCATGCGCATGCGATCTGGCAGATCAGTTCTCCGAGGTGAGGTAGGGAGAAGGTGCATGCTGCATCAAAACCACTCTTTTTGAGCCAGACCTGGCCTATATAATGCAGTTGAGAGCTCAGTATCACTCTTCACATTCGTGCAGTTAAGTTATTTGTTTAGTCTTCCATAAAATAGTTTGTTTGCATTTCATGTTAAGGGTTCAAAGAATAGTCGACACCCCCATATTTTCACCTCCCCATATCTGGTCCTCCTTGCAAAAAGTTTGGACACCCCTGCTCTGCGATATTGCCCAATTTTGTAAAGAAAGATTAAAAAAAACAGGTTCCTAGCAGTAGGTGGTGAGGTTAGAAAGCTCTGATTCTAGACTTGGCACCTAATGAGATGGCCAATTCCCAGAGTAAAACAAGAGGATGTGTGCCTTAGACCATGGAATTGTTTATGGGCGGCAGCCATTACTGCTGGATGAAAGTGTGGGGAGTTCCCTAACTATCCACAAAGTTGTTATTCGCCCCACCATCATTCTGCAAGAATTTCACGAGGTAACCAGTTTCAAGAGGGAGGAGGTATAGGGAACAGTGACCATGTTTCCGAGACAACAAAGCCATGGCTGCTTCTGGTCCATTCCCGCCATGTGTAGTAGACTTGAATTGAGTGGCAGCATCAAAAAATGTACCTCCCATTCAGAGGAACGGAGTGCTAGTTTCCAAAGGAATGGCTGTGAACAGACCCAGAAAACAGACTCTTAGATGCTAAACCTAAAAGAAGATGGTGAAATGGGTGCAGCCCGTCCTAATTTTCTGTCTTCCTCTCCTAGCAACTGTGGCCTCTTTAAATGGGAGCGTGATGGAATGCTCAAGGTAAGCTCATCCTTTCTTGCCCTCATGCCCAAGCCACTGCCTGCATGACAAAGAGATGGCACCGTACGGGCTAAGAAGTTTTATTTGGCTTAAGCTTTCATGGACTGCACTGCAGCTATGATGTGAAAGCTTCTGCTAAATGAGTCTGTCAAACATTATGCCAAACAAAACATGCTTAAATTTAAGATGTAGCAGGACTCAGTGGCCAATATTGGGATGCAACCAAATGGATTTCATTGGCAGTGGTAAACAGCTGCTCACTGAAGTTTTTTATTCTGGGCTGTATAAAATTTATTTATTTATTTATTTATTTATTTATTTGACCTCTATACCCTCCATCTAGCCTTAGGGCTACTCTGGGCGGTTTGCAGCATAGAATAGCAAAATAACAAAGTAACACATTTAAATAACCCAACTACAAACAACATAATATAAACATACATAAATCAACAACAATAAATTAAAATGAAAGTAAAATGAAAGTAAAAATAGCCAGGTGATTGCTTAAATAAAAAACAAAAATAGAAGATAAGCGGTAAAAAGAAGAATAGTGTCTTACGAGATGTTTGGGAAATCAGGAAAGGCCATTTTGTACAACCAAGTTTTCAGTAGTTTTTTAAAAGTTTGAAGTGAGGGTGCCAGGCGAATTTCTGGAGGTAGATGATTCCATAACTGGGGAGCAACCACCAAGAAGGCCCTACTCCTTGTTACAACTTTCCAGGCCTCCCTCAGGGTTGGGATTCCCAGGTGTCCTGACTGGCTGGCACGGGTGATCCTGGCAGATCTTCTTGGGAGGAGCCACTCTGTCAGATACTGAGGTCCCAAACCATTTAGGGCCTTGTATGTTAACGTCAAAACCTTGAAGTTAATGCCATAGTGTGCCAGCAGGAGAGCTGTCAGCACAGGGTAATATGTTGATGCCTTTTTCGCCTCATTAAAAGTCTGGCAGCTGTATTCTGTACTAGCCGCAATCTCTGCATTCACCTCAAGGCCAGCCCCACGTAGAGAGCACTACAGTAGTTTATTCTTGAGATTACAAGCACATGAACCAACACAGTTAACGCCCTGACGTCAAGGACAATTTCATATCCTTGCAAGTTGGATACACACACCTCAAATGAGAACTCTTCAGCTGGTGACCATCTCCTACTAACATTTGTAGGTAACTGTCATACCTAGCTGTTTAGATATGCAGTGGTTGATAAGTGCCAACCTCTGGAAAGGTCCCCTGTGTGACCCTCACAGAAATGAAAGAAAGGGGTTTGCCATAGTAGATGTGTCTGATTGAGCTTGGGTCCAAAATCTTATTGATTGGGATAGTAATTGCACTAGAGTAGGTCTGTCAAATCATTGACGATCTGATGAGCCTACACCTCCATAAGCTTCATTGATTCAAGTAGGCCTACTCTAACTGTACTTGGGGATACGTTGTAAATAGGGCCATTTGAATCAGTGGAGCCTTTAGAGGAGTTGATTCACCAAGTCCCTCTTAATTCAATGGGGGTATTCTCCTGCAATTTACTATGCTAATCAACACAATAGTTGCTTTAGGAATGGCCATTGTGAAAGCCAAGCATCTCAAGTATTGCTCTAGTTGGTCTTTGTCCCGATGGATCAGAATTGAACATCTCCATAAATCTTCCTTTTCTAGGAGAAGAAAGGCCCAAAGATTGGGGCAGAAACGCTACTACCAAGAGGAGAAGAACACGCCAAATTTCTCACTAGCATGAAATAACCGTGAAGAGAAGATTCTCTCCTTTGCACTTAACTTTTGCGTTTATCGCCTGTTTCTGGAGAAATCTAGTGGCACAAAAGAGATGAGCAATCATTTTGGAAAGATTTAGTTGCCTGATCATTTTTCCTCCCTGAAGAGTGAATGATCCTCTCCATCTGAGTTTTTATTTTTATTTTTAGTCTAAGATGTTGAATTGGTTAGCCTAAGACCTTCCCTAGGGTTTATTCTTCATTCGATTTTGGAAGAAGTGCCTCTTTCTGTAGTCTTTTTTAAAATGGTACATTTACCAAGGATGTAGAAAACACACCTTGGCTGCAGCCAGCAGGTATATGGTTGTATTGCCTGAGACTACCTCATTAGCACCATGATAAATATTTACCAGATTACAATTAAATCTAGAGAATAAGGTTTCACAACACTAGGAAATGCAACTATTCAGCCGTCCTGTGTGAACCCCTTCTTGTTTTCCATTACTAGGCAACAATCGTGTGACTTATCAGACCCTCTTTAATTCTAACAAAATGGAATTTTAATAATGAAGATTATCCTGTTTTGTTGTCTGCACTTTTAATCTCTTTGACTCTAGCTAAATTTTAATGTTCTTTTAAGGTTTTATGGCAAATGTAGAAGGTTCAGCCTATTTCAGATAATAATTGTGTATTCTAAAATGTTATCTTCTGTGGGAAAAGTTGAAAACCCCAATATTTCTGGTCTTTATGTTGGAGTTTACCTGGAAGTCGTGTTTCTTATTAAACACTAAATCCCTTCATTTAGGAAATGGAGATAGCTCAAATAAAATTCAACCACCATAAAGCAGTGCATATATTCAGTGAAACCATTACGTTTTCTCTCTTTTTTCCCCACTGGAGCATAATTTGATTATTATTTTTTTAGCCTGAACCACACACTTATAAAGTTCGCACATGGGTGTATTTTGCCAGTGGCCACTAGTTAGTATGTTTTCCTTAAGGTTTTTATAGATCAACTATGAGAAGCAAAATTACTTCCTTAGTTAGTTGGCAGGATATTCTACTTGCCATATAGTTACTAGAAGTTATTGAGGATTGTATGTAAGTACTGAACTGTGATATTCTAATTAAACTTTTTTACCAGCTGTCTTTCATCTTACTTATATACTTTGGGCAGTAGAGAGGTGATGTGGACTTAAGAAGGTCAACATATTCCATTACAACGAATACTAATAAAATCTCAAGTTTTAAGAATCAGGATGCTTTTATAAAGACAAGATGGCTTATTTTGCCCCAAATGTTGCAATTCCAGCATGGACTTTTAAAACCAAAAATCAAAACAACTTTGGCTGAAAACGGGTATTCAAAAGTTTGACTCTCTGAATAATCATCCTTCCTAGCACAGCTTTAAATTATCGTGAGTAGCTCCTGAGTTCAGTAAGCTCTAGAGCAGTGGTTCTCAACCTTCCTAATGCCGTGACCCTTTAATACAGTTCCTCATGTTGTGGTGACCCCTTGCCCTGCTTGGAAGAGACCACAAGCCCCCTTTGGCAGACCACCGCCGCAGGTGCCATAGAGAACTTCCCTCTACAGGCACCCTCAGCCAATCGCAGCCTCCAGTGCCATTGACTGACATCCCCTCCAACCTATCAAGCTGTAACTCACTCTTCCTCCCCCCTCCCCCTCCAGACCCAAGACGCTTGTGCCTTTTTCTTCACTGGCTCATGGTAACCCCTGTGAAGTGGTCGTTTGACCCCCCCAAAGGGGTCCTGACTCCCAGATTGGGAACCACTGGTCTAGACGCACATTTCAGAGATTCATTACTGACTTGGGTTTTCTTCCAGTGGTTGTGGTTGCTGAGAGTTGTTGCTGCAAACCTCTGATATGAAGAGGGTTGGAAGTGGAGTTCATTAAAAAATGAAAGTGGTGCTTGAGCTCTAAGCCGAATTTTTTGGGGCCCATTTATGTGCTTTTGTGAACCAATATATGGGTCATATGTAAGGCATGGAGGTTTCTGACCTGGCTTTGTGGTCAAACCATAAGACCAGCATGTCTAGAATTAAATACAGTATGTTGAAAAGTTAGTTTATAAAGAGGGGTTCTGCGGTTGAATGCAGAAGCTAGCCAGCTGGTAATGGAATTCCTTGCTGAGAAATCTTTACTTATCCACCGGGGTTATTTTCTGGATGCCCATTGCTAAGGTCCTGAATTAAATGCAAGGTATTCTAAACCTAGCAACTTTGTGTCTTACCAAAATTTTGTGTCATTAATTGCTTGGCGGTGTAGGTCTAAACTTTTTATTAGATCATCTTAGAACTTAGAGCAATCTGCCAATTGCTCTTTGCAAGATCAGTAATATTCACCCATGTTCCTGCTTTGTCTAGATTTTTAAATGAAAAAACTGCAGTGTCTCTTTTGCAAAATAGAGTTTAAAAAAAACCAAAATATGTGCAGGAAATTACAGACGTAACAGCTTTGATTTCTGACTGATGCAGAATGGTCCAGTAACGGAAACTTTCCTAACACAGAGAGTGGGCACAAGGCAGTTCTGTATCCCAGCAAACAGTACTTAATTTTGCCTGCTTGGCAGGAGTTGCTGTTATCAAAACTAGCCAGTTGCAGATTGGGCAAGACTGTAGAAAACCACTCACGGACTATTGATCCACACGTGATATTCATCAGTAATTCCAGTGTAGCTGTTTATTTCTTCAAAGATCTGTTTGACTCTAAGAAATACAGCTGTTCCTATTTACTTGAGATGGTGTAGCCATTTTGAAGTAAGTGGCTGTTTTTGCTGAGAGGGCAGACCAAAGAAAGATGGGACATTTCTGACAAGGTCGTTTACAGTGTGCCACAAAGCCACAGCATTTCTACCTGCAGAAATTGTGATGGATGCATAATACTTCCCTTGGGGATCTTTATTCAAATTGAGTTTCTAGCCTGCATGATTGGAAACACTTTTTAAAATCTGCAGGACTGCCTTCAAAGCAATAGTTTTTTTGTTTTGTTTTGTTTTAGGATTCCTTCTAAATTGGCACAGCTAGCAGGCTGTGTGGTGCATAGCCCATCCCCATTGTTAGCAGAAGACATAAATGAGTTAAGCCAGTGGTTCCCAACCTGGGACTCGGGACCCCTTTGGGAATCGAACGACCGTTTCACAGGGGTCGCCATGAGCCAGTGAAGAAAAAGGCACAAACGGCTTGGGTCTGGAGGGGGGGGGGAAGGGGGGAAAGAGTGAGTTGCAGCTTGATAGGTTGGAGGGGATGCCAGTCAATGGCACCAGAGGCTGCAACTGGCTGAGGGTGCCTGTGGAGGGAAGTTCTCTATGGCACCTGCGGCAGTGGCCTGCCAAAGGGGGCTTGTGGCCTCTTCCAAGCAGGGCAAGGGGTCACCACAACATAAGGAACTGTATTAAAGGGTCACAGCATTAGGAAGGTTGGGAACCACTGAGTTAAGCAGATCTACATGCATTTCTTCAATGTGCATAAATTAAGCATCTTGGCTTTCCACTTGGTCTTGGTGCAGAAATGTTTAGGATTTTAACAGAATCTTTAATTTTTCCAAGCACAAAGAACACTTATGACGTCAGGCAACTGTTGCCTTTAAAGGCAGGATGCTGAGCAGCATGAGGCCATGTTTACTGCAACTTTGAGCTGAGATACTGAATTTCCTTTCTGGTAGAACCTGTGGACAAAAGTCTATACTTCTATGCCAACAAAGTACTAATCTTTGTTTACATAATCTGTTATGTTTTGTTACTAGTCTATGTCTGCTTGGGTGTTTCAGTTTGAACCCTGGGCCCTAGTCAATTCAAGTTATTTTCAGACTCCAAATGGAAGCTCTCACAAGGAAATGCATTTCCTTAAGAAGAAATTCTGAGGTCATAACCAATTGGTCCCTCCCCTCGATATCTAGTTCTTTTGCCTGGTGGACATGTTTACACATCTTGCATGCAGCAATAGGTTTTCTTCTTTGAGCAGTTCCTCAGAGAAATAGATGCATAGTTCTTCTGAATTCCAACCTAATCTTCCCAACATATTTCAGAGGCAAAACTGATGATCTAGTTGGATTTTTTTTGTTTTAATTGTAAAAAATACAGTACTTATTTGCTATTTAAGCATACTTGAAGGAATAATCGGTTAAGTATTTTTCCCAATAGGCATGCAGTGACAAAGGACTGAAATTCTGAATGGCTAAAATATATTTAATAAGCATATATTTAGATAAACAGAAAAACTGAGCCACTCTAAAAAGGCTAGCAAATTTTATTTGGTGTGACCTTTTGTGGACAAGAACCCACATCCTCAGATGCCAAAAGTTAAGAAAATATTCTTTGACTACTTCCTAAAATCTTGTGGAATAATGTGCAAGCTGCCTTTGATTACAATGCCCCTCCCAAAATATAATCATTATAAAATAATGTTTAAGCATTTGATCTAAGCCAGCGGTTCCCAACCTTGTGTCCACAGATGTTCTTGAACTAAAATTCTAAGATGCCGTCACCATTACCTGTGTCGATCAGGGGTTCTGGAAATTTTGGTCTAAGGACGTTTGGGGACTCATGTTTGGGACCCACTGGTATAAGTGGAGCCACTAACACACACACACACACACATATTGTACATAATTTGGGATTGTTTAACTCTGTGCATCTACATACTAGTGCTTAAAAATGCAACTATCCACAGAGTCAATGGGAATATGAGAAAGGATGATGCAGGAGTTTCAGTAGAAAGGGATCGATAATGGCACCATGATGCCAACAATATTGCCTTGCAGTTAGTCTCGCCAATGACATGCAGAGAAGACACTTTGATATATTTTTTCTTGTTCTCTGCTGAGCCATTCCGCCTGCTTTCTTTAGACAACGTGTCGGTTATATTCATATGGTGGGTAGAGGCCATCGTAATGGTATTCACGCCACTGTTCAACCTGCTCTCGGCTTCTCTCGTCCTGCTCTGTGAAAAGTTGAAAATAAATGTTTTATAAACACAGTACAATCTTCCTTGACCTACACCTTGGGCTAAAGCCCAGTTTTGCATACTCCAGTACCCTCTTAGGACAAAGCTGTATTCATAGCGAGGTGGATGAAGTCATTTGGGGTGAGCATATTATAATAATGATTCTGTGCTGTCATCTCCGTTCTGATTTACAATGACCTTTTCTAGGGTTTTCTAAGTGCAGAATAGAGAGAGGTGGCTTACCATTCTTCAGGGGGGTGCCTTGTGCAGCTTACTCAAAAGCCATACAAGCTAATTCTTCTCCTAGAGGCAGAATTGCATACCAAAAGCATTCCACACCCTCACGCTTAACCCCCTGAGCTTAACTCCTTGAACTATCCAGCCAGCTTAGGCAGTTACTTCACGTCCTACTTCGTTCTGCAATTACATTCATTCCATGACAGTGTTGTTCGTGGTCACGTGGTTTTGTCCCAGTTCAATCCCTGTTTTCGTTTACCCACGGGCATGATTACTTGTCTCGTGACAACTACTGGATTTCCCTGGCTTCGTTTAGCCTTTTTTAAAATTGTCAGGCTTTCATTTTTCGATATTTCGAATCCCCGCTGCAGGCCTGCGGGCTGTCTTGGGAAGCCCAGCAGGAGGAGCCAGGTGACCCCTCACCACTTGCCGCGGGCGAGCAGCTGTGGTGACGACGGTGTGGGCGGTAGGCGAGACACCCTCACCCTGAACTCAGCAGTCTGTGGGTGGGCAGGCGAGCAGGCAAGGAGAGCTCAGCCCTGCCTCCGGGACCTGAGGAGGATGGACCTACGCCTGACAGTGGCTCTCCATCTGTCCCTTCAAGAGCCGCCTTCTCCTGCAGGGACAGGCGGGCAGCCGAGCCTGCCCTTGTGATGGAGTTTCAGTCGGCTTTCTCGGTTGTTGGAGTATTCCTACCTAGACCAAAAGTGGGAAACAGCCATTGCCGTTACTTCACGTCCCTTGTCTTAGAACAGGAACCAGGAACAAAGTGTGACAATGCCCAGGGGCAGGTACGGCTTGTCACGCTCTGTTCCCAGTTCAGGGGGCGTGGTCGAGATGAGTTTCCGCTATCAAGTATGGACGTGAAGTAAGTTTTTTTCATACCAGTCCAAAGCGGGACAGCAAAGAGGGATGAAAGGGACATGAAGTAACGGCCTAGTGTTTATAACTGACACTAATTCACGCCAGCCTAAAAATCGCTTCTGGCATCAATACCAGCTCCAAGTCCACTGACCGTGTCTGTACTAGACATTTCAGTACATAGAGCAGAGGTCTAGCTTAAAACAAAAGAGCAGTAAGGGTATCATATATTACTTAAACTCCAAGTCTAATCTGAGTGATACTGAGTAAAACTTCTAATGGGATGAAAAGAATGGTTCTTTTTCTGAGCTCCAGAGTCCATACTCTAAATCAAATTCCTTTTGCTACTGTGTAATAACGTTCATAGCTAGAACTAGTAATTTTGGCACTAGCCTGCACTCATGGTGCTGATATGCCTCATCTGTGGGGGAGAACTAGACTCCATCCATATGATGGTTCAGCAATCTTCTCTTTCTTGAGTATGAGAGGCTTGTGTGCTCTCCCTAGCTGTTTGAGTCTTACTCGTAGTACCCATTGTTAGAGGCTAAAAAGGGAGCTATTTTGGATCTTCATGCGTTGTGTCAAAAAGAATGTATTCCCTAGCCCTGTACCAACAAGTTGAGGGATAGGAAGGTTCGATTATTCTAAGCAGAAACACTTATGGATGTGTCTGTGGAGATTCTCAGTCATCCAAGTGAGGTAATCTGGGAGTTGAGTCACAACAATTGGGCGTCTTTTCTTGTAGGATTGAAACTTTTTGCTACTCATCCAAGTAGCTTCTTAACTTATGGATGAGGTCTCCCCCCCCACACACACACACACACCCCGCAATCCAAACAGTACCATTAACAAGCCATATATCATAACTATATGCCAGTGTGGGCAGGCCCATGGACTGGACAGTGGATGGACACAAGGCTATGGGGTTTTCTTCTTTTTTTCAGGGGCAGCTATCACAGTGGCGCAACAGCGATGTGGTGGCACTTCCTGTTTTGATCAGCAGGAGAGACCAGGCCTTGTGGAGACCTGGGCTGAAAAAGGATGTCGCCATGAATTTCCCTTTCATTCTGATGTCATTTCCTCTTGAAAATCCTGTTGGGCAAAACCCCAGTTGCCCTGCCCACATTATAACCCCAATGCTGTTATTTCAAGCCTGAATAATTAAAACTTTCTTTTCAGTATATATTTTTGAAGTGGGGGGGAGGGGAAAAGGAAGGAAAATTCAAGGAGAAATGGGGGAGGGAAAAACCCTTGTTTTTTTTCCAGCTCTTTGTATCTTTATTTCTCCTGAACATATTTACTCGGAAGGAAGTCCCAATGAGTTAAAGAGGTCTTACTCCCTACTGAATGTGCCTGAAATGGCACCTTTCCTTTCCTCTACTAACAATTTTTATTTTAATTCACCAGCAGCCTTCCTTGACTTTTTTCCAACTGACAAAAGAAATATACATCACAGGGCCCATGACATGGAGTCTCTGTCATGTGGGATCGCTGTTGATGATGAAGAAGAAGAACTTTCCATTTATCACTTATATTCATAATAATAAATTATTGACTCATCAGGCCTCACAGAGAAAAGTGTGGTTTGGTGGTGGTGGTGGGAAGTAGTCTGGGTTGCCCACTCTCCTTCATACCACACAGACCATATGTTTGTAGCAATATTTACTCTGGGTAGCACTGGAAATTCCAGAGAAAAACATCTGACTGGAAAAAATCTCTCCACATTAGTCTTTCTCACCCACTCTGGTTGTGGTAGGAAATAATGTGGCCATCCTGTTAAAGGCAGTCTAATTTCCCTGGTCAGAAAAATATACACAGTATATGCATAGGAAAAGATGTAAATAAAACCAATTTCTGCTGCTCTTGTTGCTATCAGGAATTCAGAAGCTGTTTGATGTCAAACCTGTGCCCAGGTCTTCACATCTTAAGGAGCTTGATGTTACATGGAAAGCGGGTTTCAAATTCTATAACACCAAGGAGCCTGTCTAGGCCTACCTAGTTCCTTGTACCCAGACAGGTCTCCCAGGGTGGCTGCATCTCGTTTCCTTGAGATATCAGAGCCAAAAGGCCTTTTGATGGCATGGCCATTAGATACTCAGTAGTTTATTAAAGGCCAGCTTTTGAGTTTCAGGAGTAGCTCTAGAGCAGAATCATGAAAAAGACAAGGGGTGCTTCTGAAGATGTCTAAATGGCATGTCCTGTGGTCATGAGAATGAACCCCAAAACCTAGGATTACCAGCTCATCAGCAATCAGTTTCCTAAGAGTTCAGGTGCAAAATATGAAACCGAGCAACATTTTGGATCTGAATTCTTCAAAATGTGGCTTTCTTAAGTAGAGTTATATGCTATTCCTGAATGAAATAGAAATATCCAAAGCAGATGCTGGGCTGCGCAACTGAGGTGATTTTTTTAAAAAATCCCACTTGACTTGAACACTCAGCAGTTCTGGGGCTACTTTCGGAGAATTCTACATAATAATTGTAGAATTCTATCCTTAGCATCCTTCACTAATATTCAATCTTTTTATAAATGCATTTTTTTTACAAGACTGAAGCAGGTGCAGATCTTTCCTGTTGCAGGATTTGAATAATCCTTGATTCCTGGCTTCATAGGGTTTCAAGGTCAGATGTCAGCAACTATGACATCCCCATTGGTTTCTTATGGTTACTCCTTGAAGCTGACACTATCCGGAATCTCATATTATTAGAAAGTAAGGTTGGCATGTATCCTTTTCTGTATGCTAATGTATTCATGGGTATCTGGATCTGAAGGCAGGTACATAAGAACATAAGAACAGCCTTGCTGGAACAGGCTACAGCCCATCCAGTCCAGCATTCTGTCTCACACATTTGCTTCAGGGTATTCCCAAGCAGATGTCTTCACCTGCTTACGATTCCCTGCAAATGGCATTGAGAGATATCCTGCCTATGTCTCCAACCCGGAGGTTGTCCTTAGGTATCCGTAATGATAGCCATTGATACCCTTGTTCTCCATGAACTTGTCTAATCCTTTCTTAAAGCTGTCAAGGCTGACAGCTGTCACCACTTCTTCTGGCAGGGAGCTCCATAGATCAGTGATCCTCTGCGTGAAAAAGTACTTCCTCTTATTCGTTTGAGATCTAGCACCCAAAAGTTTCATGGAGTGCCTCCTAGTTCTAGTGTTGTGAACTCCCCTGCTCTAAATATGCTGTTTTTGAAAGCCATGCTGAGTATGCTAACACATCACTCTGCAGCTTCCACTCCCCTATCTGGAAAAAAATCCCTGCAGACTCTGGTGCACTTTTTGAAAGGGCTGTCCAGTCTCCATCTCATTTAAAGGTTAAGAGCCACATGGAGGGAGATTTAGTTTGCTCATCTAGAATTAGCACCTTGGCAGATGGGAATTCCTACCCCACCCCAGTTATAAGGGCCCAGCAGACTTAGCAGAAGATGACCGTCTACATTCTGGGGCTAGACTAGTTATGGGGATAAGGAAATATCAACATATCGCCCTCATGCTGACCGCTTTGATTTCAAGGTTTTAATGATAACATACAAAGCCCTAAATGGTTTAGGACCTTGCTATCTGACAGAACAGCTCCTGCCACAAAATACCACCCATTACACCCTGTCATCTCAGGCAGGGCATCTGAGGTTGCCATCGCTGAATGAGGCCTGTAAATCTCTGACAAGAAATCAGGCATTCTCAGTGGTAGCTCGTCACCTCTGGAATCAACTTCCCCCTGAGATTTGTTTGACATTTTCCCTCCCGGTATTTAAGCAACATCTAAAGACGTGGTTATTTTAAAAGGCTTTCCCTGGGTATTAATATATGCTATGAAGGATTCACCAGTTATGCACTTTATTTATTTTTTATTTGTTTTTAGGCCATGTTGCTCCTGTTTGATGCTCAGATAGATATTGTTTTATTTCTTATTATGTTTTTATTATTGGATTGTCTATTTACTACGTGTCTTGATTGATATTTGTACAGCTTTGTAAACTGCCCAGAGTAGCTGTGCAACTAGATGGAGCAGTATATACATTTAATAAATAAATAAATAAACTAGGAGGAAGGGTGGTGAGAAACACAAATGAGGCTGTCATGTGGCAGAAGTAGAAAAGGTGACTTTTCAGTGTTTGTTTTGGGAAGGAAGGTAGGTGAAGTTGGATCAGAGCTGCTGGGAACTGCCAGGTTGAGTTACAAAATGGCAAGCTGCCTCTGCAGAAACAGTTAATATTGGAGGGCACTATCCATGCACAAATAGGGTCCTCAACCCAATAGGACATGTGCTCTTTTTCAGGGTGCCCATAATCCATATTGAATGCACATTTCTGAGGCATCTGGCTGCTCTTTCTCTAAATGCTTGGAACTGTCTTTTTAATATTCTGGACACCGTTGCCTTCTTTTTTGCTTTCTTAACTAAACGAGACCAATTGGCAGCCGCAGACAAGAAAAAGCTTGTTGTGCATGTCCTAGGAGTATTAAGTGACACCCATTTTTAAGAACCATTGTCCTAAAACTCCAGATAAAATCTCATGAAATTGAGACTTTTGCAAAGGTATCCTGCAAGCAAAGAAAGGTTTCTTTCTTAGCCTGGCATGCATTCCATGGGGGTCCTTCTATCCATCCAAACCAGAATGGAGGCTCAAGCAGCATCCATGAAAGCTGCAGGAAATGGACTTCATGGCAAACAACCCTGCCCTGGCCCCATCTTGCTGTGCCTTGCAGATTGCTAGCATACCAACATGCCTCCTGTGCTGTGAAGCAGGGGGTGAATAGAAAATGCCCACAAGAATACCAGGATGTACTGCATTCCCTTTTTTTGTTGGCACTGCTAATCCTGCTGTCTAGGGAAGGTCCTTGGGCAGAATCCTGTTGGATTTTATGCACATGCAAGAGAAACTGTGGAAATGGTAACTGCTAATGGACAAACGACCAGTCTCATCTTACCCACATGCCTCCTTAAATGCCAGGCTGTGTGCCAGGAGGTCAGGTGCCCAGCATCCCAACAATTAGCCATGGCAACTTCTGGTGTTCCTCTTCCACTCAAGTAAGAACCCCGTAGATAGAATCCTGTTGCAACTATCACTTATATTCATGGCATTTCCCAGTAGAAAAGGTAAAAACTTACCTCCGATCAGTGTGCTTGGAGGTAAGAGCAGGGATTTGCTTTGCCTTCTCTCTACCCCTCCACAATGATGGAAAGAGTAGGACAAGTAAAGACAAATACAAGTGCTGGCTGCAGAAAAAGACCTGTTGTGCTGTGCACAGGCTCTCCTACTGGACATTTCTCACTCCTGCTGCGCTCTTACCATCACGCTCTTCCTCTACAAAGTTCTCAAACTCATTTCTCTGTTCTTCATAGTACTCCTTCCTTTGTTCATCTGCTGCCAGCATCTGGCGGGTCTCCGCTGCATTAAAAAAAAAAGATGTATGCAGAGTTAGCAGGCAAGGTTTTAAAAAAGAACCAAAAGATGGTGCCAGTGATTGAGCCACTCGAATATACAAGTTCAGGCAAAAATCAAAGAAAAACAAAACAAAAGGCACAAAACATGTGGCACCTGAAAGACTAACTTTCATATTTTAATGTAATTTTTCATGGACACGTCCACTTCTTCAGACATATAGCACACCTCATTCTGCTGCTATATGCCTGAAGAAGTGGACATGTCCACGAAACTTTGCATTAAAATATGAAATTTAGTCTTTAAGGTGCCACATGTTTTGTGTCTTTTGTTTTGTTTTTCTTTGATTTTTGCCTGAAATTCTTGAAAAAACTAACACGGCTACCCTCTTTGAATATACAACTTTAATTGCCTCCTTTTTACTTTTACATAACTCTTTAAGTGATATCCTCCTGTGGGTTTACCAGAAACGGAGAAACTCCAGCCGGCTTATCCTGCCCAACCACCAAAAAGTCCAAAACCAAATTAATCAAATCAATCAACCAACCAATCAACCAGTAGCTAATACCTTCCAATTATAGGATCAGCCCTTGCTAATTGAGAGGCAACCCAGTCAAATACTCAAGGGAAGAATTAGTCTTATTGGGAGATTATGTGCCTTTGAAAGGGGGTGGCAGGGTCGAAACATGTAATGTACTCTAGCACTGGTTCCCAAATTTGGCGCAGCCTAGCCTGAAGACATTCCATGGTGGCACAAAAGACAGTGAGTTTTTTATAAAGGAAAAAAAATTAAATTAGGTTAAATGGATGTCTGTGATACATATCTTCATTTATTTCACTTACTTTGCTCATTTTTCCCGTTCAATTAGGAATTGCATTTTTGTTAAAAATGGTGGTAAATCATGGTGAAAGGGAGATGGGAAGGCATGAGATTACATTGAACCACTTGAATGCACAGCTTTTATTGCCTTTTACTGATGAACATTTTGAGAACCATTCTGCCATGGCTTTTAAGAGAAGTCATTTTATTTTAATTCCCAAGGTAAGAAGTATTTTTTCTCACATCATTCACTTCTCACATCAGGAGCTATTCACCCCTGGATTATTTTCATACACCTGTAGTTTGTTTTCAGTATAATTTGTTATGAACGGCAGGGTTAGTCTAGCTAGTTTTCATTTGGTACTCTATGCATTCAAGGTTGCTCATGCCTTTTATAACCTCAGCTGTTGACAGACAAATTATAAAGGGGAAACCTCTAAAATAACACATAAAATCAGGTGCATAGAGGCAGAAGAAGTAGGTTATGGACAGAAGGCACAGTTGTTAAAAAGAAAAAAAAATCCAGCTCTTTGCTGCTGTGAGTTTCAAATAACTGCCACCATCAAAATAGATCAAAACAACTATTTTGTATTAGGCTTCATATGTCCCAAAGTACCTGCCTAGTATTCCCACAATGGTCATAAGATAGCATAGGGCACTCTATTTCTTATTAGGGTTTATGCTGACTTCATCAAAATATATTTGCCAATGCTTTTTACCTCCAGACCATGATAAATTTTTGTATTCAACACAATGAGATGACTTCATCACATTCATAACAAAAAGAAAAGAATTATCCAGGGCTCTCCAGCCCATACATATATTAACAAGCCAGCTGTTTAAGTCACTAATGATCATTATGATCATTGCCACACCTGAAATCACTAATTATCATTACTACATCTGTATTTCTTTAGAGAAAGGAGGGCATTTAAACCTAATCCATTAACTCTTGGGTTTATCTCCCCCCCCCCATGTAAGAAACAAGGCAGGGTAAAGGAAATGACAACAATATTTATGCTTGTCATGGCCATTGACAACACTACAGTTCATTTGCCCATCTGGAAAAATTCACCCCATCCTCCATATACCCTTCTAATTTGGCTCTGTGGCTTCCAGTTTCTGATCGTGACTACAGCATTCTCAGTTATAACACATCCTTTTGGTGTCCGCTGACTGTACTACATTGCATCAAGTGGCAGATGCAGAAGGACTTCTTTGTGTTTTAATGAACGCTTTCTTTATTAGTTGGCTATGTACGTTGCTTTTCCCATATGTAAGAGACATGAAATGTGTGCATTTTGGTTGCTTCCCAAATGAAGTCAGGTGCACATTTCTTTGACTGCTGTTTGCAGTTCTACTAAGAAAACCAGTCATTCAGTTCAGAATCCACAAATTGCTGCCTATTTACCTTAAGTAAGCTGTCAAAGTAAGCTAGACCTGCAGGTCTCTATACTGCCAGCAGGTATATTCATTTCACCGTGGTGTCCTGCACCTCCCACAACAGCTTTCTAGTCACTCCTTAGACCACTTAGTTGGTTAAGCAATTAAAAATCAACCCTCTCATTTCAAGTGTATATATTTGGCAGATTTCTATTTCTAAAGAAGTATATTTGCTAATTTAGGGAAATCAACATTAAAAATAATACACTATTCACACATTATATGACAGGACTCCATCACTGCTGCTTGCGACTACATTTTCCCCTGTCCTTTGATTACAATGGATATAATCTGCTATCCATTAACACCATTGTTCCAATGGATTGCAAATAAAGCACAAAAGCGTCCCTTAAAAATCAAAGGCAGAAGAACCAGCAGTATGTTCCAATTTCCGAACTGCTCATCATTTCTGATCAGTTCACAAAACTTTTCAGAGTGTGGCAGACAATTTAGGATTGTGCCAGGAAAAACAGAAGATGAAAGGAACATTCAGTAGAATCATGGCTTTCTGTAAACACCCCACAAACAGGCTCACCATTGAGTTCGTCTCTGGTTTTTGTAGCTCGTTTGCTTCGTTTCTTGAAAAAGTTAGAGGCATCTGACTCTGGCACGAAGACCCTTTTTTTCATACCTGGAAGTAGAAAAACAAGTGAGCCTGACTACTGGAGAGACATTAAGGTGAATACTGAGTTGGAGTGGCAATGGGGATGGGTAGCAGGTATGGGTATATTAAACATTTTAAAATAATAAATTGTCTTTTTAAAAACAAAAATCTCCTGCCCCTCTTTCCAAAACCATGGAATGCATTAATTTGCCTCTTCCCACTTACTTTCCTTGCTTGATTCTCCAGCTGTTGCTTTGGCAGGATCCACCGCCGTGGCATTGCCTCCTTCAAGAACTGGGCAAGGAAAAAATAAAATAAAACCACACGTTCAAATTTTAATTTAGTGGAAGGGTTCTGTTTGGAATACTGGAGAAAAAAACAGCGGAGAGTTTGAAAGAATACCAGCTGCTGACACCGAACCAATCAACTTTTATGTTCTAATCTGCGGAAGGTAAATCATTCATATTTATCACCCCACTGATATTTGAAGGATAGAGGTCCTGTCCGTATCTTCGATGAAGGCAAAGGAGCCCTATTTGTGGTGTTACAGATGAATGCTGAAATCCTTCCAGCAATCCAAGTGCCAATTCCAGGAGGAGTGTTTCCAAATCTTTCCCACCCATTTGAACTGACAAATACGTTTGTCTTTTACCTTACCATCAGGTACGCTTTCTGTTATTCTTTTGCTGAAATTCAAGCATTCCATTCAAAAGGACTGGGTGCTGCAAATCACACATACCGATCAGGAGCACAAGGACGGTGAGGCAGGAGACAAAAAGCGCTTGTTTCCAGTCCATTGTTGCCGTCTTCCAGCTGGCACGAGAAGAAGGGTCCTCGGGTCTTTGGGAGAAATAGGGTGACAGTGTGTCTCTTTATTTCAATGGTCCTGTCCTCCTTCTAGGAAATGTAGGAGGGGAATGAAGCTCTTCCCTTTCTGGTGGCAGGAGAGGGAGGAAGGGATCTGGGCTGGCACTTGAGTTGGCAGCTCCTGGCCCTCTTAGACAAACAGGTCTGAGGGAACATGGAAACATCAACATCAGAAGAACTTTGAGTGCTGTGACGGTCGACACACACACAGCACCCTGAAGTGAAGGTGTGATAAACGGCAAAGCCATGTGGCAATCCTTGGGGAGATTCATAATCTTCTTTGCAAAAATAGCTGAAGACTGAGGTCCAGGCCAGAGGCGTATCTGGGTGGGGGCAGAAGGGTACATCTGCCCCGGGTGCAGCAATCTGAGGCCCCTGGAGGGAGAGCAGGAGGAGGAAGCTGTGCACCCTCCCGCCACCCAGCATTCCTCCTTTCCCCTAAGGCTTGGCAACAGCACCCCCCCTCCGCCATCGCTCATCAGCAAGTCGCTAACCAGGGAGGCAGGCAAGAGTTCGGTGGCCGCAGCACCCTCCTCCTCCTCTTCCTCGTCTTGGTGGGAGAGGTGTAAGGCTCGCGTGCGCTACAGCACACACATGTGTGTGCACACGTGCACACACACACACACACACACACACACACACACACACTCGTCCGCACATGCACACAGTCACCCACCCCATGCCCGCAGGGTTTGCTCCCCCCATTGCTGGGTGAGTGCAATGTGGGGGGCGGCAGGAAGGGTGCAAAAAACTAACGTTGTCCCCAAACGCTCCAAATCTTGGCTACGCCTCTGGATCCAGCGAGGAGTGAGCTGAAATATGCCCCATTATTGCAAGGAGCAGGGAAATGGGTGGTGCCATTTAATAGGGTGGAAGAAGCCACGTGCACACCTCAATCTGGCCTTCTGTTCTGCAGAACAACTAAAGGTAACAGTGTGATACCGCACCCGTGACTCCTAGCATTGTCACATCGTTGCTTTTCTGCTTTGAGAGCCAAGTGAGTCACCTTGTATTCTCCAAGCACTTTGGGAATGTAGCAGTTTGCCATGCAAATGCCCCACAGTTTAGGGCAGTGTTGGCGAACGTATGGCATGGGTGCCAAAGGTGGCACTTGGAGCCCTTTCTGTGGTCACCCGACATCACCCCTTCACAGCCAGCAGTATTCAGATTAAATTGCCATATTGGCACTTTGTGAATAATTAGTGGGTTCTGAATCGCAGTTTGGGCACTCGGTCTCTAAAAGGTTTGCCATCACTGATTTAGGGGATAGAAGAAAATTGCTTCTCCAAGCAGCTTCCTGAAAAACATGAAGTGAGTTGTCTCTGAACTGAGAGTCTTTTGACCCTGTTCCGTTCCGGAGGCTTTCCCACTAGTACCTCTGAATGTTAACCCTGCTCCAAGCTGAGCATAAACTTAAATTTTCTGTGATGTCACCCAAGCCATTTTGTCTAATTTATTTAATTTAGTGACCGCATTTTTCCGTGTATAAGACTACTGTATATGTTTGTCTAAAATTGCTAGACTAAAAATTTAGGGTTGTCTTATCTATGGAAGCAGGCCAAAGAGAGAACTGCATTGTTGTGAAACTAATTTTGGTTGGAAAAGTGGGGTGTCGTCTTATACACGGGGGTGTCTTATAGATGGAAAAATACTATTGTATGGAAAGTTGGCTACACTTTGCAGTATGTTAGGTATCTGACTGTGGAAGCAGAGGTCGGGTGTTCAGTTCCCTGCTGTGCCAACCTGTGTTGCCTTGAACAAGCAACACAGTCCCAGGGCACCCCCTAGAAGAAGGGACTGGTAAACCACTTCTGAGTACTCCCTACCTGGAAAATCCTAAACAGGGTTGGCAAAAGTCTGAATTGACCTGACAGAACACAGTTATTCTATTCTGTGAAGAAAACCTCTGGTTTTAAAATTTGCCCCATTAATATTGCAGATTTAAGTACTGATAAGATGACTGCACTTTACTCTTTTGCCTTTCCAACAAGCCATAGCGTGAATAATCACAGCCATAAAGAAATAAATTCTGATACTGATGCATTAGACAAAGTTGTGTGCAACACCATTGTATGCTGTTTTATCCCATGTATAGATAATAGTGGGCACCTACTGTAGTATAGAACAATGGACTAGGACCCAGGAGACCTAGGTTTGTTTGCCATGGAAACACATGGGAATGGGGGGGGGTTTGAACTAGCAAAAGCCTTCCTTAAATATCTCTTAACTAGAAAACCCTATTCGGGTTCCTATATGTCCAATCTGACTTAATAGCACATAACAATATAGATAATATAAGGGATGACTTGATACTAGACTGGTTGGGCATGCCTACCTAAATCTGTCAGCCCATGATGTGCCAATGGATAGCGGGTTTGTATTGCTTCTTTAGCAGCTCTTCGGCGTGCCTATATTATGTCAGCATTTCCCTGCTAACACTTAAAATTTTATTAAATGTTTATTGCCACTGCAGTTGTCTACTCCATCCTTAAGCTAAACTGCAAAGTCTACAGCTGTTATCCCCCCGCCCCCCGAATGGCTTTATAATTGTAAGTCTGCCTTTAACAGTACAAATACATCTACTGGATGAGCGTGAGCAACTAGACAGTTGGCAGGAAGGCAACTCCAACACAGCAATTAGGGTTGGTTTCTGCAGTTCCCGATTAGCAATAGGACTGCAATTTCTGTCAAGCATTCTTCCTTTAGTTTTGAGGACAAGTTAAATTTGGTTGGTTTGGTCCATTGTCTTTCCAAATGTTTGACTCATTGTTCAGACTAAAACTGAGCAACTCTTGACAGTTTTGTTCTGGCACAGAAAAAACAACAAGCAAAGCCATATGGACCTTCCACAAGACAAAAACAAGAGCAGGTGATACCTTTGTAAGACCAGTTATGACGATGACAGTGACGATCCATTCTAACCTACACTAGGGTTCATCAGCCTGTGCACCAATTTATTGTGGCATCACACAGAAAACACACACCGGAGTTCCAAAAATCACAACAGATGGTCCACGCCAGGTCAGTTTCTGAAAACAGAGTCCCCCAAAATATAGATTGCAAACACAAGTCTGGAGTCCCCTTTGAGTGGCCGTTAGAAGCTGACTAGACTATATTTTTTTCTAAAATTGTTAGACTTAAAATTGAGGGTCACCTTACTACATGGGAGTAAGCCAAGGAGAGAATTGTGCAGTTATGAAACTTAAATTTTGAGTTGGAAAAGTGGGGGTGGTCTTATACATGGGGGCATCTTATAGAGAGAAAAATACAGTATGTTCATGGTGCAGGAGAGGTAGTTAAGTAAATTGCTCAGTCATCTCAGACATCTCACACATGATGAGGCTGCCAGCAGTTGTCAGGATGGTTGGCTGGAACTCCCTTGTGTTTGGCCGCTCAAAAAGCCTGCTCAGCAGAAAATGGATCTGTTATCTTGTAGGCAGAAACCTGGAACTTACATCTAGGTGTTGTAACTGTAGTGAAGGATGCAGACTGTTCTTTTGCAAACTAATTGGAACAAAATAGCAGTGTAAGCATGTAGCGGGGAAGGTGGGCGGCATTTTGAGCTATGCAGCAGAGGTGACTGGACTGAAAGTGCATTCAATAATGGGAGTCTTCTCCAAACTGGTATTCTCCAGAGATTTTGAACTGCAGCTCTCTCTGACTATAGTGTAGGAATGTATTGGGGGATGGGGGGGGGCTTGAAGAGTTTGAAAGACTGTAAACCAAGACTGGTCTAACTGAAGGGGAAAGGAGTTATCGATCAATATATTATTACTTTTGTGAAGATTCCCAGTTAACAAGACAAGATAAAATGAACAATTCTGTAATGGAGGTGGCTTTGTTGGAAATAGAATTTAAGGAACTGGTGGAAGTTGAGATCAGGGTTGGAGTGTGGAGAATTTATTTCTGGCATCAATTCCACCCCACTCACCCCCACAAACAGCACTGGAAGGTTCAGCCTCTCATCAGTAGAGATGGGCACAAAACAAAAAACGAAATGCTGTTTTGTTGTTTTGTTATGAAATGAAATGGTAGGATGCATTTCGTTACAAAATGAAACAACATTTTTTCATCCTAGAGGAACCAAAATGGCAGGGGAGCTTCTATGGATTCTTCCCTGTAAGACATTGAGATTTGGAGAGGTTTGAGATTCAGGGGGGCAAGTTATTAAGCTACAAAGGGGGTACTCCTAAGAAAAAATATTTTTAATTGAGTTGGAAGCCAATGGTTACCTTCTCCACCCCCCCGTGGGTGAGCAATGCGATTAGTGGCTTCCCAACTCAATTAGAAATGATTTTCTCTTTGGGGGAACCCCCTTTGGAATTTAATAACTCAGACCCCTGAACTCCAAAACTCTCCAATTTTTTTTTGGGGGGGGGGCTTACAGGGAAGACTCCAATGAAGCTACCCTGCCATTTTGGTGCCAATACATGGCTGCGACACCTATTTTTGAGTACGTAATGTTTTGTTATGTTTATGTACTCGAAAATCCCAAGAAGAATCCAAAGAAGCTCCCCTGCGATTTTGGTGCCTCTAGGACCCAGGGGAGCCATTAACAAATTATTTCGTTTCATTTTGTTATGAAACTACTGTACTTTAAAAGTTCATTAGTAACAAAACAAAATTAAACTACTAAACAAATGAAACACAACGCTGTATTTTGATTTTGTGCCCATCTCTACTCATCAGCATTAAAAGAGCTGCTGTGAATCAGTAAGCAAACAACATCTAAAATTTTGTGGGTATGCAAGCTATCATCTATTCTTATAAAGTGTGAAATAACCACTACTACATACTAACTTACTAAGCAACACAATCTCACAATAGCTGAGAAATCTATATAGAGCAGTATTTCTCTATATAGATTTATTTCCTATTGCCGGTACTACTTTTCTACTCCCATATTTATTTGAAGAATAACACTCCTGGCTATAAAGTACTGGAAGTGAAACCATCTAGTAGATAGCTTTGATAATATGAACACTGAATAATACATACTGGACATTGAAAACTGCTAACTTTACCACTGCATGCAGGTCACAATTTGGAAGGGTAGCTGTACCAACTGTGATGGGCTTTGTAATGCAGAGCTTTAGGAATATGGTTTGCAAATAAAAATATTGGGGTATGAATTTCCTTCAGAACATAGATTTTACCAGTGAACATTCTGAGTAACTACTAGTTCTTGTGGGATGTCTTCCCCAAGAGTGGAAAAACACCACGAGCACTTTCATGTGTTTCCAAGGCAATGCTATGCAGTTAGCCAGTTCTTCACTTCCATAAGTGCTGTACCGGAACAGCACAGCACCCACCCATTTTAGGGATACTGACCCCCTGGATGACAGCTGAAATTCAGAGAAAGTTTCTGCAAACATCTCAAGTTCCGACTGCTTCTGGGCAAAAATTGTCTTGATATTTAAATTGGTTTTGGATGCTGCTTATGCTGTATTTCATGTGCATCCATGATTTGAAATTGTGCAACACTCTGATGACAAAAAGAAGAGAGAAAAGCCCTGGATCATTTGGAAATTGGTTGCATGATCATCCTAAAACATGCACTCACTCTCTCACATTCTCTCTCACTGTATTAAAAATAACCACACATATTACAAGTTTATGCTTCATTATTTTATCAGCACAGCCAACAAGAACTGTTCTGTTTTTACAAGAAGAAATTCAGAAAGATTTTCAGTTTATTAAAGATATTGCACAAGAGGAACTTTATTTTACTAGCATCATCCACCTCATCAAAAATGCTCTTATGTTATTCAACAAAACCGGGGGGGGGGGGGGGAAGTACATTACTCAAAAGCAGTCCACACTGCCCTACCCATGTGACTTCCTTAGAAAAGAGTTAATGCATTCAAAGGTATGTCCTCCATCTTGTTTTCAGAGAATAAATACACATGGGAACAGTACAGTCCTACCCGTTTGTAGGATGAGAGGCTGCAATATGGCTCACCTGGCAATAATTCTCACTAACCTGAACCCAAGGGAACTTATCAAGGGTTGAATCATTAGTGGAGGATGCTGCTTCCTACGGTGGTTGGTCTGAAGCCTCAACCCTGTTCTATCATTGCTAGGTAGCTAATGGTATGGTATACAGTGACACTTGGCCTGTGATCCTGGAAGTTTCAACCTCTTACAACAATTCCCCAGTAATCTAAGCTAATAGCCACTTCAACTTTTAACAGGATGGTTGTTTTATATACTAGTTAGGCTCTGTGTGAACAAAAGGATCTCTTTTTTGGAAATGCCTGCTAATCAGATGCCCAAAAGCTCTTATAGCCATAAGAAGGAGAAAAATCCCCTTTCTGTTTCTGTTTTCTCTATTCCACCTACCCCTCTCTCCCCATCTTCTACACTTCAATCATAAGGGGGGGGGGAAAGACCTAAACAATTTTTCCCCATAGGAAAGGCACTTGAATTAGATTTAGCACTCTACCATTCTTTTAAAAGGAAATGTGGTAGGATCAATATTGGATATGGAGTTATCCAACAGTATGGAGAAGAAAGCAGACCCATGCATACTGAACTACTAAAAACACATTTTTCTTAAAGAAAGCAGAAAACAATCAAATAAAGGCCTTTCGGCCGCCTCCTACCTTATTATGATGCTTGGTGGAAACCAGCTGTTAGGTAATAAAAATTATACCCAGACAAACATTTGAAATCATACCAGTTTTTGAATGCGTGCTCCCATTTTAGGAGAGGACTCAGAAAAAGGTTCCTGATTATTATTTGGATATTATAAAGTGCTTTTTAAAAAATTAAAATAAAAACCCCTGTTCAGCTGCATTCCAATAATTAAATGAACATAAGGTGTTATGGTCATGGTCATTTACTTAGAACTCATTCCCTACTATTTAGTGAAACATTCCAAGTCAATACACCTAGATGAGCTTCAGCATTAGATGTCTTTTCAAATACAATTAGGCTCTAAAAATCTTTGAGATTATTATGAATTGCATAGTATTTGGAGGAAACGAGCTAAGAAGTAGTGCTGAGTATATCACAGTTTCTTTTCGGTTGCTCAGGCATCCGCCATAAAACATTATATCCTTGGGCACTTGGATGACATTTCAAAGGTTTATTCTTTCTCCTTTAACAAGACGGGCTCGTAACATCCAAGCATCCTAAGAAGAAGATAAAGAGGGAAATGTTAATATATGTAAATATTATGCAACCCTGTGTGTGCGTGTGTGTTTATAAACTAAATTGTTAAATGTGGTTTACTAGAGTGGGTGTTGCAGTAAGGAATAAGTTGCATTGTTTGTATAACAGAACACATGTAACCAATCAGATTGTGACTAGACTCAGCCAATAGGTGGCTAGAGAGTTAATTTACAGGTACAGTAGTACCTTGGTTTACAAGTACCTTGGTTAATAAGTGTTTTGCAAGACAGGCAACCATTTCTGATCAATTTTGCTTTGATCAACAAGCAACATCTATCAATACAAGCACTGGAGCAGGTCACATGATCACAAGTGAGCCAACGGTGGCTCTTTCCCTCCCTGCCTGCAGGATTGTGGGGGGTTGTCTGAAACATTCCCTTTCAGGCACACCTCAAAAACAGGGGATGGAGAAAGGTACAGAGGTTTCCCTTGCACCAGCCAGGAATGTTTTCAATGGACAGGACAGGTTAGGGTTTTATTTTTCTTTATATTTTTAAATATATTTTATATTTTCTTTAATATTTTAATTTAATTTGTTTTTCAACATCCTTTCTTTTTTTCAAACCATTTCTAGTCATGGGGCAGCTAGTCAAGTGTGTATAGGGCTGGACATTGCATTTTATTGTTGTCATATTAAAAACACAGAGTAAAATCCAGTTATTACTCCCAAGCAGAACAGCTTCTGCAGCTAGGTACCAAACCAAATCTATAATACCATGTCAAATATTCAACTATTGTAAGCTTGTTGTTCCAACATCTTCTTAAGTAAACATTATTAAAGTTTACTGTGACTGAATTATTGTTTCATCTACTGACAAGACCACAAACACATGCACACAAAGGAAGAATATTACTCATGATCTGTGACATATTCAAATTCCCCCATTACCTGCTGTCTGCAAAAATGGCAACAACGTAACAGGAAAAAATATTATGGAAGAAACTATCTCCCCAGCCTCTTGCTCTGTGCTCAGGATCACACTTTCTATATATAGGAGCACGTACTCATCCTATACAAGTGCAAATTATTGAAACCCAGCAACATTGGTTGTGCTCCTGCCTTTGATCCTAACCTGTGTGCAAACCATGAGAAACCAGATCTGGAGCTTCACCATTTGTCCAAGTCTCTTATTTTTTTCAGAAGACAGAAGTCAGCTATGCTGTCAAAGGAAGAGCTCCATAGAAGAGATGACTTACCTTCAGGGTTACAGGCGAATCTATGCCATACTTGGATTTTGCAATCTCTGTAACTTCTTTTTCAATGTTTTCTTGAGAAGTACCCTTCACATCAATATAGTGGCAATCACTACTTGCATAATGACAAGAGATTGCCTGCAATTTAAAAAAATGAAAGAATGCATTAAAACTGAACTTGTCACATTGCTTTTTTGTTTTGTGAACATTTCAAGGATGGCCTGTATCAAGGGAGAATGCCCAAACATCTCCCAAACACAACCAAAAGTTGCTACAGCTTTCTGCAGTGAGGATAAATACTTTGCACATTACCCTGAAAAAGCATATGAATTTCACAAGGGTCATCTTTCATCCTCTTTTGGTATTTCACTGCAAACCAAGAGGAGGAAATTCTTCTGCTACATCCAAAAGACCTGGGTGGCCAACTGTGCCTTAGTCTCCCTGCCCCTTCCTCCCAGCTGCCCAGACCACTTGCTTCAACTGTGGCAGTGAACCAATCCACCCTGAAGCCAAGCTGGCTCTTCCCACTTCCACAGGTAGCCGGCCACTCCTGTGAGGAGGCAAGAGGGAGAGTCTCTACTCGCGCAGCCAATGAGTGGTCAGCTGCAGGCAGAGGCAGGAAAAGACAACTAGGGTCCAGCATGGACTGGCACACTGCCACACAACTGAAGGACCCAAGGAGAATGCGGTAAGTGGTCCGGCGGCTGTGGGCAGGGTGATTAGGCTCAGATGCCGAGCAGCGCTTTGGGCTTTCTGCACGAAGCACCAAGTGCCCATGTCTAATGTGCAACATTCTCTCAGGGTTCATTTTCGGGGTGGGCTGCATACCCTTTCTTCCACTCCCTCTTCCTCACCACTGTGAAGGCCACTGGGAGCAAGAGAGATTGTTGTTACTGTAGGTCTAAACTAATTGCTTGCAGGGGTTTTTCTAAAATCAGTTTGAGAGCAGGCAAAAGGGAATAGGCTGCTCATCCCTGCTCTAAATAGGGCACAGAGCAACAACATGTGGCATTGTTATAGTTGAGACCAACCCTTCGTGACTCCATGTCCATGGAGTTTTCTTGGCAGGAATACTGGAGTGGCTTGCCAGTTCCTACTCCAGGTGCCTGCAACACCTGGTATTCCCTGGTGGTCTCCCATCCAAGTACTAACCAGGGCCAATTCTGGTTAGCTTCCGAAATCAGGTGCGATCGGATGTGCTTAGTGCATCTCCTATCTTAGTCTTCATCATACTGCTGTACAAATGTTATTGGAAAATTCAGAGATTAAGATTGAAGTCAAAGCCTTACTCGGTTATTTGAAGATTTTTACTAGTAGGGGGTGACTTCCCTTTCTAGTATTCTCTTCAGGATTATGAGGAAAAATAGAAATAGCCTATTTCCTTGGCAGAATCAATCTAAAGAGTTTAAAAGTGTTGAACTAGCAAACCAATGGAAATGTTTGCATATCACTTTGCTAGGAGACTGTTTTTAGATCAGTGCTCCTAGAATGCTGGTATTGGGTGCAAAACTAGATTTGGTTGAAATCTACATTATTTCAAAGATACTTCCCTTGGAAAATAGCTTTGGTTTGCTACACCACAGTTTTCAAGGCGGAGTGGAGACTTTTCAAGCAAAGTAATGGAGAAACGATAGTAGTCCATCTCCAATTTTGATATTACTATTTCAATGAAATAGTCAAGAGCCTTCATACTTGAATGCCGTGGGAGATTCTTGTAAAACTCCTTCCCCAGGGCATACCTACACCTACCCCCCTAGTAAAATGCATCAAGTCAACACCAATGTCTATTGATCTTCTGATATAGGGAAAATGAAACATTTCTAACATGCAGGCACATGCTCAGCTGACACAGCCAGATCATATTTACACTGGTGAGAAGTTAAATGATATGGCTGGTGAACCATAAAACACTATTTCTGCAAGATTTAAACTGAAAACATGTAACTATTTAGTCTTCACCTTTCAAAACTTTTTCAACAAGATTAAAAAGTGAGATCAGTTATTCATTAAAAAGATGTGAAGCTCTTGACTTATGACACAGAATTTTCTGAAGGAAATGCCCCAGGTGTTTACAGCCTCCAATCTGGACAAGCACGTTACCTTCCGAAATCCATCCGTCTTGTTCATTCCAGAACCGTGGATTAGCAAAGGGTGGAAAAACACCGTGTCTCCTTTCTCCATAGCAAGGTGAACTCTTGGAATACTTTTATCATAATCACGCACTCCATGATACATCTTGTTTACACCCCCCTAGAAAATCAACATAAATGTTATGCCCACATTGGCCATCAGTGTCTTTACAACCGAGTCACAGTTGAGCAGAGAAGTTGCATTCACAGTTTCTGGGGAGAAATGCCATGATAGAAGTTTATACCTACACACGTATGTCTGACTCATTTTAAAATCAGCAACAAGCATGTGTTATATTCAGCAATACTTAGTGAAAAAAACTGCATCACCCCTGACACTCCTAAAGTTACTGGGAAACATTGCTACAAATATCTATTCTGCCAGTGAACCAACCAACACTCCCTTATATGGATTCTAGCATTTATGTGTGGGGCAAGACAACATGCTCGCTTCAATGCAGATTTCACGAAGAAAAGGTCTGTCTTGGGGTGGGTGGGTTGATTGTTTCTAATGAAATCAATTTGTTGTGTGTTGTGGTTGACAACCAGGAGCCCATTTACTGTCAACTATCTGCCATGCTCACAATAAACAGCATGTTAGTCATAGTGAGTAGGTTAGTTATCTAATACCTCACTGATTAAAGCACGTGAGCACTGTATTCTTTTGCGAAATTCAGCTCTATTGTACAGAAGTTGCTAAAAGCTTGAATGCCTTTACTGATACAAAGGTGGGGATATTAAATATACTGTATAAATAAGATGGTAGTGAATTTAACTTATAAATGCATCCAGTAAAAAGACTGTAAGGACAGTTTAAAAAAATCTAAAATACGGTAATACAATTGCAACCAGCTACAATCCACATTCTTTTCCTCCTTACTTCTGCACACTCAAATTACCTCCCAATCAGGATAATCATGCTGTTTTAGAGTTCCTTTATGGGTTCCTGGCAATACCACTAAGCATCCATTTCTGCGATCAATCTTCTCCATGGCAGTCCAGGCACAAACAATGCGATCTGCAGGCCTGAATGAGAAGTAGTGCAGGTCCTGATGCAATGGATGTCGAGAAGTCTTCTTTCCTGCAAAGGTTATTTGAATTAGCATAGGATCAGGATACGCTGTCAAAGTAACATAGAAATGAACTATACACATCTATCAGGTATAGCAATAGGGTGGCCAGAATTTATTCATGTTTCAGAATCAGAATTTCATTCTCCATTTAACTTCAAGTGGGAAAACACCATTACAAGACACATGGTAAGGAATTCACTCTGGTGAAACAATGTTTAAAGCATAATGCTAGTCCAACTTTAGTTGTTGCAATGCAAATATCACTTGTGATTTGGACCTTCTGGAAAGTTATACCCCACTCTTCTTCTACTCAGTGAGCCACACCAGTAGTATTCCTTTTGATATAGTAGCTAGCTCTCAAGTTTGAACCAGAAAAGATAAAACATCAGATCCTACCATACATTAATCTAACACTGCCTGCCTGTTCCAACACAGCAATGTAAATTTATTCAAAACTTCCTTACCAGGATCTGGAGGTTTATTTATCAACATGGTATGCATAGCCATGATGTTTGGTCCAGTGAAGCACTCAACATATTTCACAATCTAAGGTGAAGAAAACATTGCATGAAAAAAAAAATATTCAAACCTCCTAATGTATCTAAAAGTATTACCTGGTGTGAACAGTAGGTGATACGAGTGATGGTGGTAGGTCAGTGTGTTGGAGCGCCTGGGTGCAGAGGTGGTGGGGAGGGGGTAGGACTTTGAATCCCCACTCTACTTACCAGGAGGAAGAAAGAAGAAGCCAGCCAAGATCACCCATAGCATGTAAGGTTGGTGGGATTATATGCTCTACTATCTATGCAGCTTTACACGAGCCATGTGATGTGATAGGGTGAATGTGATTTAGCAACCCATATCACCCCAAACACATATTTAGCATAGAGATATATCACATTCCATCATACTGCAATAATTTGTGGTCTTAATATAGAATATCCCCCTCTTTTACCTGAGGTAACGTGCAATATCTGAAGAGCTCCTCATCTGCTGTAAAATCCTGTATTTTTGTAACTGCTTTTTGATCTTGAAGAAACTCTGACTTGGCAATTGCCACATCTCTCATGATCACAAGTCCAACCACGCTCACCTCCTTTCTACAGATCTTTGCGAACTCATCTCTAAAAACAGGGTAAGAAAACAAAAACAATAACTACAACAAAAAACCAAACTGTTAAATTGCATCAAGCTATTGAAACAATTATGTTTTATCCAAACTGGGTAAGAGCTACCATCTATACCAATGATGGTGAACCTTTTAGAGACCGAGTGCCCAAATTGCGATCCAAAACCCACTAATTTTTTGCAACGTGCCAGTACTGTACAGCAATTTAACCTTGATACAGGTGGCCATGAAGGGGCGATGTCAGGTGCCCACAGAAAGGGCTCCGAGTGCCACCTTTGGCACCCATGGCATAGGTTTGCCAACAATGATCTATACAATCACCTAATTATGTCTGGAAAGGTTTGGCTTGAATTGATCAGTTATATCCACATTATTCTAAATAACAGATAGTTTTGGAATATCCATCAAGTTCCTGTTATGATAGGCAATGCAATATTTGGAGTGGGAAGTCCTGTAGCTTTCAGGTTCGTCTTGGCAAATATAATATGTATTATGCATTATCATCAGCATGTTTTGTGAACTCTTATTCAACGTGATTAGGATAGTAGTGTTTAATTTACCTGAAACGTTCAATGTCCTCATCAGAGACCAAATTTTTAATGACTAGATAACCATTCTCCTCATAGAAATGCCTCTGCTCTGGGCTTAGAAGATCATTATCCAACGTGTAACTGTGGGGATACCAAATCATTATCATAATCATCAGAAAGACTGCAAGAAGGGAAAGCAACACGCACAGAACACAAGTCTAAATATGTCTGCAGTGCCTGAAAACACAGACAGAAGAATTTCATCAGTTCAAGAAGCTTTGTTAATCCAACAAAGCTACTTGGTCTGAGGAAGCTATTTGGATATGTGAAACATCTTGATCTCACAAGAAATGAAGTCCAGTTGCCATGACTCAACCGCTGGATAACCTCATCTGGATGGCTGAGAATCTTCACAGACATCTGGGTTCGTTCTTCCCAGAAAAAAAAATATCTGGGGACTTTACCCAGTAATACTCTTTGAACCCGATAAGAAACTAATTGCATTTGGCAGTAATTTTCAGTCTGTGTTGCAAGAAACCTTATAGTTGCTGGACAATCGATAATTTTGGAATAATTTCCCTCAGAGACAACAGCTGACACACTACTGCTGATCTCTCCCAGCAGCAGAATATTTTGCCACTGAGAGCAACTAAACTGTGTTGCCTGAAAACTACCATGTAACTAACTACATACTGTATGCCTGGGAATGTCCTGCAACGTGGGCAAGCAGTGCAGAGAGTGCAGGGTATCTGCCAAAGTCCCCAGCCGGCAGAACAACATGGGAAAGCTTTCCTGAAGGGAGTTGGTTTAACATCTGTGACAGTCGGAAGACATCTACTCTATATATCCAAAAAGCACAGTGCTTACAGAAATATACAGAAGCTATTATACTTTGGAACAATTTATTTTTAAAAAAAGAAATGGGGAAAAAACAGGAAAAATGGAGACACATCTGTTATGTATAGATTTTGTTGTGCTTTATTGTATATCCTTTGAGTGTTCTTGTGACAAAAATGCAGTGCGATACAAAACAATTTAGTTCTTAATAAATTTACAAAGGATATTTAAATCATCATCATCATTAGAAATGCAGAGCTGAAAGGGACGAACCATTTAATACAACAGAATTTTTTTTCTAAGTAGAGATGGACATGACTGTTCTGTTAAATGCATCTTATTTTTACTATGTTTGTGAAGATTCTCAGTCATCCAGGTGAGTTTATCTGGAAGTTGAGTCATGGCTACTGGACTTCTTTTTTGAGAGATAGAAACGTTTCGCTGTTCATCCAAACAGCTTCATCGGTCTGAATACAGCTAGGGCAAATCCTCCATCTTATAGGCAGCTTTGACCTCTTGTCATCCTGGCCTGAATTAGGCTCATAAGATGAACAATGGCCTAAATAGGCTCGTTAGGGAGACAATAGTATCCTAAGCCTTAAGGTGAACAATGGCCTAAGGTGCTGAAACCTATCAAGAATGGGTAGTTAGCTATGGCCTTGGTGGTGAAGGCTTTTTGATTTGTCTGGGTACTTTGGAAAGCACAGCCTGATAAGTAGCAGATAGACTATGCCGAGCTCACCACCTCTGTTGAGGGAGGGGTTTTCAATGCTCACATGAATTTTTACTACCAACACACAGATGGTGAAGAGAAGTACTGCTGATGGAAGGAGCTGAACAACAAAAACAGAGAAAGCGTCTGTTTTGAAAATGTTGGGAAAGTGGGCAATGGGTTTATTGCTTCTTGCAACCTTATATTTGCTAACAATCTTCTACAACCGCCACACTCAGAGATAAAGTATACTGTTGCAGAATAGCAAAATTGACCAGGCACGGGTCCCATATTAATCATGGGACTTTATAATTTAAAACTAACAAGACACCGGAGAGCTTTTCCCCGGTCCATTTTGATGCTCTGCCTTCAGCCTTTTTAGAAGGAAGATACGGACATACAGTATTCATTATGACCAATATTTTGGCCCCTGCCAATCTGGTATGGTGGAAACTGAGGAAAAAGTCCTGTTGTGTTCCAGATTTCATGAAGATTCATCCAATCTATTTATTTCCCCAATTTTAAAACATTATCCAGTAGAACCAATACATTTTAATTCTCTTTTCTCCGTTCTGAAGTATCTGAAGTGAAATTACAGCCAAGGTTGCAAAATTCTGAACAGCGGCTTGTATAGCGATAAAGAGATAATTAATTCACTGCAGTAATAAGTTTAAGAGAGCTCTGACCAAATCATAATCTGAATTTCAGTCTGTGTTTTGTATCAATTCTAAATATTATATGATTCGTTATTGTATTTTAGTCTTGTATATCTCAGATGGATGATTGCTACAACAACAAATATAATAATAAATATGACTGTAATAATAATAAAGCAATAAAGTACAACTGACCAGATTCATTTGAATCAGCAATTTGGTATCTAATTGATTTGAAATTATCAAAAGTTCACTGAACTGAAACTTGAACTCATATTTTGCATGCATGTGTGTATGTGTGTTTATTTCTATATGTAATATAGTTTCTTTTTTCTGTGTGTCTGGCATGCAAAACATAGGAATACTTACATTTTTATGCAAGAAAACAGGGTAAAATACCACCTACCGGAAGTGTACTGGATATTTTGCAGTAGCAATTTGGGCTGAAGTAGGAAAATGTGTCTGTAGAGTAAATTAAGGAAAACAGGTATTGCATCTGGGGAGAGATAAATAACAGATTTGCTATTAAATGAACTCTTGCCAGAGAAGAGGAAAGGAACTAAAATATCAAGTATCTTATAAAGCTTCTACAACTCCTTATAATTATGTTAGAGAAAATAGAATTTTATAATTTAATTTTTCAGTTCAAGTGAAGATTATACACCTATCTCAAAATTATATATTTTCATCCTGGTCTTCTAAGGAACTCAGGGTGGTCTATATCTCTGGTATTTCTGCTAGGATTCTGTGGGAACATCAACCACTTCCTTTGTGAACGTAAGCTCATTATGTGCCAACAGAACAAAACATCTCACTTATCTTAAATCCTCTCAGTGCACTGTAAAATATGCTAATAGTAGTAGTGGTGGTAGTAGTAACGGGGGCAGCAGCAGTAGTAACATAGCCCTAGCATTAAGGTGCCTGCTCATTTTCAACTTTAAAAACATCAAGGACCAAAAGGCCTTGGGTCCTTTTTAAAGAGAAAGGCAGGATAAAAATATTTTAAATAATTAAATCTCTAAGAGCATACTAAGCCTTCTGATCACACCAGGTTCTTCACCACATAAAACCAAAAATATCTCTGCAAATTGCATACAATGAGAGCTTCCTTCAGAAAAAAAAGGAACCATAGAATGCAACTCATATTGTGGATTTCAAACTCTTGTGAAATGAACAGAAGAATTACAATAACTATTGTCTGTCACCTACAAAAATGTTAATTTTTTTTTACCAAACTCTATTACCAGAGTGATAGCTTTAAACTGAAAAATGGAAATGGATTATGGAAAAGATTTACCTGAGGAAATGTTCAAAGTAGGATCTGCTACCACCTCAGTATGCAAATTTTATCAGTGATACTGAATTCCCAAAATTAAAAAAAAAGTGCAGTGTAAATACTGGAAAATGTGGAGGGCCTAGCAGAATTAAATTGATTTGAGTCCACATGGTGGAACAAAGTCACTGAAAAATAACATTTATTATGAGAATACCATGGTGGCAATACTAGAATAATGTCTTTAAAAACACCCAACATATTATGGCATTCACTTTTTGAAAGTGAATGCTTTTGCTACCCTATATGTGAGTATGCTCTCTATGGCCCAGTATCTTTCAGTTCTAAAAACCAGAATGTAAAGTAGATAAGAGTCCTGGATTCAAAATGTGTGGGATTAAACTTCTGGGTTGGCATAACTAGAGCCATTTTCCATTTTAGAAGCAACAGCTTCTGGTGGCAAAGACCTGAGTTCTTTGCAACAGCAGACAAATTTGTGCCAGCTCACTAGCCCTCCCTCTATCTTATCTCATTATTCCTTAGTTAAGCCTACCAAAATGTGATCTCATTGTCTTCTACCAATACTAGTTAAGTTTGCCAATTAGAGAACTGTCTCTTACCACAAAGCTAAAGCTTACCAATTAGGGCAATGCACAGAGGTATACCAATACACGTAAAAATGCATAATTTAGACCTCCCATGCAATGCCTTCTTTAACTATATTTGGGGAATTTCTTGCTGCACCACAAAGAAATGATGTAATCAGCTATGCTAATCACCTAGGGTAGAAGGTTAATAAAAGGAGGCCTCCCCAGAGAAGGGGGAGCTCCTCCGCTGGTTTGGATATCTGTGTCTGTGTCAGTGTGTGTGTGTCAGTGTGTGTGTATATGTGGTTCTTCAAAGCGCTTTCCTGTTACTCCAGCACCCAGCTGCCCCTGGTTATCGCAACATCTTAGCCCCAGGTTATTGCTACAAAAATGGCATGTGGAATTCAGCCAATCCACAAGCACTTAATTAGAGATGCACATAGCTGGAGTTGAATGTCTACCAACTGAGATCAACTTATTTCACCACCATCTTCTGTTATCATAGCTGCAGGATAGAGATCTTTCAAGCCCTTGGTAGATTAACTAAGCTTGAAACCAGGCAATGGACATTTGGCTCTGCTGGACCTCTCTGTGGCTTTTGATACCATCAACCTTTATAGATTGCCTCTAAGGAAAGAGATTTCAAGGCACTGCTTTGCAGTGACTCCAGTTCTGTCTGGAAGGGCAAACTCAGAAGGTGGCCCTGGTGGAACTTCTGCTCAGTGCTCTAACCTCTGTACCCTCCCTCCACATTCAGCTGTTGTACCCCGCCCAGGGTATTTAACATAAACATGAAACAACTAGGGAAGATTGTCCAAACTTAGGAGTTCAAACCAACCAAGGTCCTTATGACACTTTATTCTTTCTCCTGTCCATCTAATGACAAAGAAGCCTCTTTTTGTTCAACAAGCACCTGTCAGCAATAGACTGGTGATCAAACTGGAACTTTATCCATATCAACACCAAGGTGCTCCTGGACAATTGAATGGCGCATGCCATATTTTTCTTTGTATAAGACTGTATATTTGTCTAAATTTGTTAGACTACAAATTGAGGGTTGTCTCTTTGAATGGAAGAAAGCCAAGGAGAGAACCACAGTTGTGAAACTGTAATTTTGGGACAGAAAAGTGGGAGTTGTCTTATATATGGGGGAGTCTTATAGACAGAAAAATATGGTACTCAGTCTGTACTATATAGCATTACAATTGCCTTGAAAACTTTGCCCCACAGTATAGCCCTGTACTTAGTTCTGCGTCCCAAATTTCAGCCATGTTTTCTTATGTGTTTTTAATATGTTTTAAATTAATGTTCTCTTAATATCATTGTATGTTAGGCCCAGATATTTAAATGACTGCACCTGTTCATGGTTTTTGGGACTCTCTTCTGAAAGACCATGATCTAAGTCTTTGAACAGCTGATTGCTCATATTTACAAAGTTGGCTACATTTGCCTCCTGAACTCCACATGTCTCCTTCTTTCGTTGTAAAGAAACCAATTCCAGTTCCTGGAACCGTGCAGAAGCAGCAGCTCACATTTGGAATAAGTCACAGTCTCCACCCCCAACAAATTCCAAAAGTAATCATTTTCCAAAAATGGAAATATGCTTCCAGGCACATCTAGTTTCAAATTTTAACTCATCCTTTTGAATTTTTATACTGTGTGGCCCTCTTATGGTTCAAGGCCAGAAAACTGGCCTCTGGTCATTAAATGTGACCTTCCCTGCATTATGGCATTTAACCACTGTGCCATGAGCCTCGTGGCACAGTGGTTAAATGCCTGTACTGCAGGTAAAACTGTGTTCACGACCTGGGTTCAATCCCAGGTAGCAGGCTCAAGGTTCACTCAGCCTTCCATCCTTCCGAGGTCGGTAAAATGAGTACCCAGCTTGCTGGGGGGGGCAATGTGTAGCCTGCACACTGTAATTAAAAATAAATAAATTATAAACCGCCCAGAGACTACTTGTAGTGGTATGGGGCGGTATATAAGCAGAACACTTTGCTTTTGCTTTTGCTTTGCTTTATACCATGCTTAAAAAGCTTGAAACTGCTGCTAACTAACCTATACATGCAGGTACTCAAAACAAGGTGGGGGGAGGGTGGAAATCTAAGCTGACATTTTGCATCCATAACTTTTACGTGCATATGAACAAAACACAGAAGAAAGGGAGCAGACAGTGTTTGTAATCAGACTGAGATAAATTTCAGAGAGCCATCAAAAGTGCCTATCTTCTGCCCATTGTAAAATGCTGGCACAAACAGAAGAGTAGAGAGCCAACAGAGCCAAGTGACAAAGTCATATGCCTCTTATATCTCAGTAACAGGTACAAAGGTCTAATGTATTGCACAGATACAGAAAAATAATCAGGACACCATTACTGTACTACTGTGGTTCTAAAAGGCAATAGGGAAAACAGCACGAAATCTACAAGATAGTGGCACTCCATGGTGCATTTGGCCCTGGAAACAGACTCAAATTCCATTTCAGCCACATCAGGGTCACTGTTTCTTAAAGCAGGCTTCCCCCACTCCCATGGGTAAAGGTGGATAATTACACCAACAGGATTTTTCACACATGCCTTGTAAGGGCCTTACAGTATAAGTAGACCTGCAAGCTGACCAGCTACAAGGATTTGAAAGGTGGGCCTACGATGACCACTAAGCAATTGTTCAGTTTGTGTTAGGCAAGTGATGCACAAAAGTAGAACATTCCTCCTAAAAATATGAATTCCTCCCTCAAGACACTGCCACAGTAAGTATTAAAAGGATAAAAATATGAGAAGAGACATGCTGGATTACATTAAAGATGAACCTCTTCTAGCAACTGATCTCTCACACTAGTTGACCCGACACTAATGGGAATTATATAATCAGGACAGAAGGACAAGTACAGCTCCTGCCCAATAGGAAGTGGTATTAAGAGCCAAACTGTGTCTGATCCTGGAGCTTCTATGTAGCCAATGATAGGTTTAATCTTCGTGTGTTTGTCTAATAACCCTTTAAAGCTGTCAAGTTAATAGCAGTACCATACATACTTTAGCTAATTCAACAGTTTAGCTAAACCCTGCATAACTGTATGAAGAGGCTCTGTTCCATACTGGGGGACCTGATGCACTGAATACTCCTCTACCATTAATATGCACATATAAGACAAAATTTATTCAGATTTGACCCCTATTACTCTTACAAAACAAGGACGCTGGGGGAAAATGCACTTGCTCCTTTCACATCTACATTTATTCTGTACTCTTTTTATGACTATGATTTTTTTTATTTTTCTTTCTATTGCACTGGACATTTATCTTTATCAGGAGCAATCTTTACTGGGTGGCACATACATTTCATATACAGATACAGTACAAGCATACCATGATTTAAAGGGCACAGCAGCGTCTCTCCTGTTACACCCGCTCAACTTCCTTAATCCAGGAGGTGTAACCTTTTTTCTACCGGACTTGGAACAAGAGCTGGACAAGCAGAAAATAAAAACCCTTCTCCTAGGACGGCAACGACACTGGCAGGCCCCAGTCCGGAGTCCTTCTGCCTTTTAAACGCCCCATTTTGTTAAGCTGCCCAGACGCTGACAAGGTCAGCACTCTTTTCCCTTGACATTTCTCCTTAGAGCTGCCTTAATTCAAAAGCTACCTATAAACAGCCACAGCACTTTCCAAAGGAGCAACCTTGCCGTTACACCTTCTGCTGTGCAGGAAAGCATTTGTTCCTCGGCGACCTCTAGGCCATTTCCTCCCCACCCCGCTCAGCCGCGGGTCAGGTACACAGGAGCCCGGCCGACCGCGTCTTCCTGGTCAGTTGGCAACCGCTCAAGAAGTAAAGAAAAGAAAGGGACCTCGGGGCGCAGCAAGCAGAGCCCACGAAGGGAAGAGAAGGGGAAGGGGGCGTCGTCTCCCAGGTCCAAACGCAAGGCAGAGAGAGAGAGAGAGACAGAGAGAGAGACAGACAGACAGACAGACAGTCTCTCACACACACACAGAGACACACACAGACACACAAACAGACACACACACAGAGAAAGACGAGAGAAAGACAGAGAGAGAGAGAGAGAGAGAGAGAGACAGACAGACAGATACACACACACACACACACACACACAGAAAGACAGACAGACACACAAACAGAGAGAAAGACACACACGCAGAGAGAGAGAGAGAGACAGATACGCATACACACAGAGAGACAGAGAGACAGACAGACAGACACAGAGAGACAGACAGAGAGAAAGACGACAGAAACACACACACACACACAGAGAGAGAGAGAGAGAGAGAGAGGAGAGAGAGAGAGAGAGAGAGAGAGAGAGAGAGAGAGAGAGAGAGACCTTTTCCGGGTGCCCCGGCCCGTCCCCGTCCCCGGAAAGGATACGAGTGCGGCGGCCCCGGCCAGGCCCGCAGGTGGTGAAGAAACGAGGTGCCGGAGGACAGTCCTCAGCCGGAGAGAAGCGCGGGCCTCCCGTCCTTCCTCCTCCATGGCGCCTCCCGAAGCCCGTCCAGGCAAGAGCAACAGGAGCACCGAACCCTGGCGGAACCCTCGGAAGAGGCGGCTGCCGCCTCCGTCCCAGCTGCCGCCTCCTGATTGGCTCCTTTCTGTGACAAACCCCACCCACCCCTCCGGGCTCCCGCCGCTAAGAGGAGGAAAACGGGGAGGTTCCCCCCTCAAGGCCGAGGAAGGCGGGGCCAAGTGTCAGAAAACCTCCTCCCGGGGAGGGAATCATCATCGGCGGCGGCGGCGGCGGAGGAGGAGGAGGAGGAGGAGGAGGAGGAGGAAGAAGAAGCTGCCGGGTTTGGCCGGAAAGGGGGCAGGAAAAGCGACGCCAAGCAGGAATCTCCGGAAACGTGTAAAAGCCACGGACGCGTTGAGAGAGAAACAACGCTCTTTCCTAAAAGGCCTGGGAAAGCACGAGCAGGAGGAGCCCCACGCATTCAAATGTGTCCTCTGCACAATAGATAATATCGGGTTGTTGATCCAGCCGGGTAGGAAAGATAATCCCACCTACAAAAATTCCCAAGCAGCTAACCCTGATAAAATTTAATGACTAGGTACAGTATTAATAAGGAGGTTGCGCATTGAGTGTAGCTCCAAATATTTGTGCGGTACGATGTGCTGTAGTGTGATATGTAATTCATTTGTGGGCTGTGTAACTTTTCCTTTGATAATCTTTGCTATATTATAGTGGGGTATTTATTTTTGTAATTTGTAACTTTAATTTAAAAAGTTTTTAAAAGAGAAGTATCACCTTCAAGGGGAAAAAGAAAGAATAGATGGTTATTTTAATAGGAAGAACAGAAGTTTCCTGGGTGCCAGATTTAGCCCATTCCCTTCTTTTCCTGACACTCAATTGGCAGGGGAAAGGCATGCCTTAAATAAAGGAATGCACATTGGCTGTTTCGTTGTTGCTTTGGATGAGGAACCTCAAGTGTTCAATGGCTTTTTCCAGCGTCCTTTGCAGTGGAAAGGCAGGGAGATGAGGGAGAACCTCCACCACCTTAGTCTGAGAAACTGAGAAAGCATGTTCAGAGCCACACCTCTTCAAAGACTTGAGGTGTGATTACATCTACAGCAGGTGGCCAAGTGTGGATACTGGAGTCCTAAGCTGAATACATTGATTTCATTGTCCCTTCAACTGAAAGCACATTTAATCCTGAGGAGAGGAGAAAGGCAAAAATGGCCACCCAGCCCATGCCTGAGCACTTACTGTGCAGGAGAGGACAACTGTGTCAATAATCTTTTGGGGTTTTCAAGGATTGGCTACTGTGAAAACAGGATGGCAGACTGAACAGAACATCTGATCAGCAGAGCTCTTTTCATGTTTTCTCACTGTCAGGCAGTCTGTTCTGTTCTCAGTGATGTAACAATAAATATTGACAGCTGCAGAAAGGCTCTTTTTAAAACCTGATTTTAAGAAAAAGCAAGAAATAGCTCTGTTTCATTATGCCAGTGGTTCTCAAACCGTTGGTCCCCAGATGTTCCCAGACTGCAACTCCCAGAAACCCCTGTCCAGCACAGCGAGTGGTGGGGCCTTCTGGGAGTTGCAGTCCAAGAACATGTGGGGACCCACAGGTTGAGAACCACTGCTATGCTTTATTGACTGAACTCCAGTAGATCTTGCAAGCTGATGAGCCCCATTCAGGGTTGCAACTTTCTGGAAAGTGAGGGAAACGGGAATTGGTCAGGGAAATTGTGATTAAAATGTATTCAAGCAGTGGATTTTTTGCCTGCTGCTGCAAGAACATGATCTGTTCTTGTGGCAACTGGAATAGAGAAGTAGCAGAATGCAAGTAAAACTTAATGCTCTTTCCCAGCTCCACCTTTTTCTCAGCTCCACTCAGAGCAACCGGCCTAATGTGCTTATTGACCTCTCCCCTGCAAATACCGGTAGCATTTGCAAAGCAAGGCTAGTTGAACATTTAGCAACATACAGACTCAAAACATGTTTTCATCTTTACCTGCTAGTACTGCATGTTTTTTGGTCATGTTCCCCCCCCATTCCGACATCTTGACAGATATCTCCTATTATTATTTTTTGCTTCCATACTAGTTATTTTATATATTTTACATTTTTAGTATTTTTTCTTTTGTTACATTGTTATTTATTGTTTGTTCATTGAGGTTGTTAACCGCCCAGAGTTCCTTTGGAAGACAGGCAGTAAATAAAATAAATAAATAAATAAATAAATGCTTGTGTATGGAATGGAAGTTTTGTGTCCTGCTAAACCTAGCAGAGTCAGGGACATTGACAAATGTTGGTCAGGGAAAGTCAGGCAAATAAAAAAATAAAATTTTAGTGGCAACTAGACCATGAGTCAACACCTATATAAGTTTCACTGATTTGGTAAACTCTAGGTCTACTCTAGTTGCAATTTTGTTTTTTATTTCTTGATTTATTACATATATAACAAAACAAATATATCAAATGACAAAACATAAATCAAACTATGGTTATGCACTTATCTGCATACTACACATATGAAACGAAGATTTCACCATTGTCCAGTCATCTGCCATGCCCGCCAAGGGTTCTAGTATTAAGATCTTCATATCTATTTCTTCCCTTAATCATTTGTCTGCTTCTGGATAGTTATATAGCATCTTCCAGCTGTCCTTTACAAAGTATCTCGGTTGATCCCGCAGTGCCTGTGAGAGCGTATCTAATTCTGCAATGTCCAATAACTTTTTGAACAGTTCTTCCATCGTTGGTATTTCTTCCTTTTTCCACTTCTGGGCTCCTAGCAGCCTACAGTAGAATATATTTTATTTTCTCCAGCATTATACAGTGGTACCTTGTATAAAGGAATTAATTTGTTCCAAATGAAATTCTGTTAAGCAAATTTCCCCTATCTCCGGAATTTTTTTATGTTGTACAGATTTTATGTTATACAAACCGTTTGTTATACAAGGATCCACTGTATTCAATAACATCATTTCAGGTTTAAAGTTCAATTTTTCTTGCACAATTTCTTGTGCCATTTCCCAAACATGTAGCCAGAATTTTCTCACATGACCACCATGCATGGTAATAAGTCCCTGGATTCATTCCTTCTCCATTTCCAACAAACGTCACTTATGCTTTCTGACATTTTCGCTAATCTTACCAGAGTGAGGTGCCATCTATGAAACTTTTGAAGGCTATTGTCTCTAACATTGACTGGTTTTATTAACTTACTGTGGTCCCCTGCCACATTGCAGTTCACATACTGTATTACGGTCCCAGTATATAGCTCATTATTTTTTGACAGAAGCACACTTCCAAAGAGAGAATTTTAACCCCCTCCGGACACCTCAGCAAACTGACCTTGGGCTCCTCCTGGCAGCGCACGCCAGCAGCAACAGCCCCAGGCCTGTTCGCTGAGGTATCCAGAGGGGGTTAAAATCCTCTCTTTGGAAGTGCATGCCAGCAGAAGCAGCCCAAGGTCAGTTTCCTGAGGCATCTGCATTTCGTGGATTTTCCTTTATCTTGAGTGGGTCTGGCTCCTAACTCCCACGATAAACAGCGGAGTACTATATCACTTTCCACATTTTTGCCCAGTCATAAATATTGCTATCGTAACCAAAATTTTGTGCCCATTTGACCATCCCATCCCTTACCCTTTCATCTTCTAGTTAATCTTCTAGTAGATATGTATACATTTTTAAAATTATCAACATATAACAACCAATTTGGTAGTCCTGTGTCTCCTTTCTTTTAAATCCTGTAATATTCTGAGTTTTAATCTTAGTTTTTTCTCTTTCCAGATAAATTTTGAGACCAATGTATCTAAATTTTTGAAATACTTATAATTTAGTATAATTGGTAAGTTTTGAAATAGAAATAAGTTTTGGTAGAATTATCATTTTTATTGTCGAGATTCGTCCCATCATTGAAATTCGTAACTTATCTCAATATAGTTGCAATTTATTACTGAATTTCAACCTTTGTGTTTCTACTTTTAGGTTTCATTATTTTATAAATACCTATATTCCACCTAAAAGCTGAAAATATAATTCTGGTGATCTGGATAAATTTATTGAACTTGAATTTAGAGCCCAGGGTGCATCAATTTTAATAAATCTAAATGCCTGCATTGGCCCAAATGAGGAAACTCCTAAGTAACACGAACATACACAACTCACAATCCCAGCTGTCACCCCTAAATGCAGACGGAATCAAAAGATAAGGTAGTAAGTGACCATGGTAACGCCTTTGACAACATAATAATGAAATATAATCTATAGATTCTCAATAGTAACCACGTCAGTGACAGACCCGGCAATATAGCTTTCTTTACTGGTTGGGGAAGCAGTGTGATAGATTATATAGTGGTCTCCACTGACTTGATTCTGCTCACGAGATGCTTTGCAGTAATCTGCTATCCAGAGATTGACCATTTCCACATTTATTTAGCAGTTCTGAGGTCATCCAAGAACTGTTTAATACAAGAAAAAAGAATTAACTCCAGCTGTAATCTTCACAGAAGAATTAGGTGGTCAGCTCAAGTGGAACCTCAATTGCTGGGAACATTCTATGATGAGAAGGGTATGCAGCTACAGAATAAATTTTTTTATAAGTCATAACCAAAAGATCCAATTAAGCAATTCCCCGAAGTATTTGAACCTTTGCTTTCCAAGAAAGTAACTCCAAATATACAGAAATCCACTGATTTTGGATGGTATGACAGAGAATGTAAACTGACCAAATCAAAGTTTACATCCCTTCTGACATTTCAAAGTAGCTGCAAGATTAGCTCGTAAGTCACAAGCCCATAGACTAATTTTCAACTTCTGCTGGCTGCGGAGCAGTTACAACAATTTACTAAAGTATAAAAAATAATTATACTGTACTTTAGTTTGCAATGGAATAAACTTTATTGGCTGTTCAAAGCAGACTCGCAACTCTGAACACTCATTAATAAGTTCTATTTCTCATCCTGTGTGTGAACTATAAATCCCCTCACATGTATGGGAGGCCCACTTCCTACATTTATTCAACAACCCTTCCCCCAGAAGTAAAAACTCTAAAGACTGAGACGGCAATAGACTAAAAGCAGAGCTGGAGAATGAGTTGCCAATATGGGACCGCCTCCCCTACTTAAGTTTGTGAACTCACAGCTACCCTAAAGAATGTAAAGGCTCCAGGGAAGGATAGTATAGTGGGAGAAGTCTATAAGGTAGCACCAAGGTGATGGGTCTCTGTACTTGCAGCCCTCTGCACAGAAATTAATGATAGTCGGCACTTCCCGCCATAATGGAACATCGGCATACTGGTATCCGTATTCAAATAAGATGATCCAAGCAATCCAGCCCATTTTTATCCCATTAGTTTGCTAGATATCTCATCAAAATGCATACCAAACAAATGTCAAAATTAAATCACTGGCTTGAGTCTAGTGAGATGATTGTGGAAGAACAAGTAGGCTTTCAACATAATCGCTTGACAGTGGATCACTGTTTTGTTTTATCCCACTTGGGTGTACAAATATGTTAAATTGAAACACAGACATCTCTATGTGTAGCCTTTATTGATTTTTCAGCAGCTTTTGAGTCCATTAGCTGGAAACATCTGTGGGATAAATTAAGCAAAAGTTCTATAGATACAAGATTGCTGATGTTAATGTGACAGCTCCACTCTGACTCCATGATCCAAGTCAGAATGGATCGCTTTGGGTCACTATCTGATTTAATACCCACTACACAAGGTAGTACACCAAGGATGTCTGCTAGTTCTGTAGGAGAATCTTTCTCACTCACAGTGCCTCTGTGGCATCCATTAA
>JAHTLZ010003305.1:5373368-5403503 GCA_023846285.1 Phrynocephalus versicolor
GCATTGCATTTAATGGTTCAACTCACATTATAAATTCATTAGGCTGACACACTGTTGTGGCTACTCCTCCTAAAACAATCCATGGGTTTAACACTGTCTGACCACCAGTCACCGACGTTCCTGCTTCTTCTGCAGCATCTTTGAATCCCTGGATGATTAAAGGCATTACTTTGTCTCTTTCCTACAGATAAAAAAAAATCCAATGCCTAATCAATAATTTATTGAATTATGAGGGCATCAGAAATACAAATGGCAACAACCTCCAGAGGTTTGGGGGCCAAGCACACCCCATTCTGGACCTTATAAAGGGCTACAGCCCTTCTCTAAAATCCTCACTCCACCCCAACCCAACTATGTTTTCAACTGGGAAAATTCCCATGCATGCTTTAATCACCATTTTTAATTGTCCATATACACCTAGAGAGCATAGGTGGATGTTTTGAACTAATTTATCAATTCTCAGATTGTATATTGAGTAGTTAAGGGCCCACTTCAGTCCTTAGCTTGATCACATGGACTCTTAAGGCTGCATGTCATACCTTTTACGTTATAAAGCACCCCCCTCAGAAATGCTGTTCCTACAGAATCAGAACATCATTGTTTCTTTTCCATTCTTTTAAAATAGCTGAGATATATTTTCCAATAATTTATACAGATAAACCTAAAAAGATACATAACACCCTGGTACATTAAACCTTATGCCTTCCTAAAGCTTGGCAAGATTCCTCAGAATTAAGATGTGGATTGAAGGCAGAAACATGAGCCGCATTCGTGGGACTGGTTGTTTTAGGCTGCCCACAAACAAAAGCGTGTGGCAATATTTATCCCTTCTCTGTGTTGAAACTTGTTGCTGCTCCTTGACTCCTCATTTTCACATATGGGTTGGAGAACATTCCAGTAATAGTGGGAGATGAGGCAGGGAAACTGAAGGGGAAAACAAGGAAACACTGCTTCCTCCCCCTTCTGTTGGATCAGAACTCCTTTGGCAAATGGAAAGACTCCAGTTCATGGAAGAGATTCACTGAATCTACTCCAGTTCATAAGTTAATTATGCAGGGTACACATATTGCTCTTTATAGAGCATATCAGTACTACAGTAGTGATGTGTAACTGAAAAATGTAGGTTGACAAGCGAAGGTTTAAATCAAAGTGATGCTATAAATTGCCTGACATTATATACATTTGAAAGTGCTGCATGAGAAAAGGCAGAGATAGAGACCCGATTCACACGATTTGCTGACAAGTCTGACTTAAGTCACATAGGTGACTCGATTTGGACTCTGTTTCTGTCTCCTGCCTTCCTATGACTCAGACTCGACTCATGACTCAGACACCAATCAACCCTCCCTTTTGCCAATGGTGAGGGATAACAACTTGTTTTCAATAGGAACTTGGGACTTCATACCAAAGACTTGCCAACATCCCTGAGAAAAGGTATCATTTTAAATTTAATTCCTACAAAAAGATCTCATTTTATCTAAACAAACAAGTTCGGGAATAATCAGAAATAATGCAAAAGCATAAGACTGTATTAGGACTTGTAAAAACCATGTGTGTGTGTGTGTGTGTGTCTGTGTGTGTGTGTTGTGTAGACCTTTGCTAATGCACTATAGGAAATGTGGAAACTGTTCTTGATCACATAACTACATCGAAAGCAGAAAAAAGTTTCTAAAGAATGTTCTTCTAGGATCGCTCCCAGCCAACGGATCGAAAGAGGAGATCCAGATCCAGAAACATGGAGGTTTCTTACAGATGTTTCAAATACAATTTAAATTGTTCAATGCACAACATTAAAACTCATTTTAAAACAAACACAAATTACAGGCTACATGTAAACTGACACCCATATATATGACATTTTATCACATCAGTTATGTTGCAAATATTTAGAAGTGCCATCGCAAACCAACCAAACAATTGCTTTCACTTTAAAATGCCATGTGTCCTGTGGGCTCTGTAACTAGTTTCATGCTTTTGGAAATATAAATAATTTACCTCTAAACCATAATTTACCTGTAAACAAGTCACATGGGTCCTGTTTAAATAAAAAATAGCATTTGTTAAATAAAAATGAATTTTGCTGCCTAATTTTATAGGCAAAACTGGACACTGCAGATGAACAAGAGATAAATAAACATGTTATCATGGTTTATTTTCGTAATCTTCTTTAAATAAACTTACTCTGTCCGTCATTTTATTACTGATCCCGAGGAGCATCAACATGTTGTCGCACTCAGTGACCCCCATGGCATAAAGATCACTAAGAACATTGGCACAGGCTATACGTCCCTGAAAGTGAGAATACAGATTTTTTTGGAATAATTTTGAACACAATCAGAATACATGCTGCTTTACCAAGTAATAAAAGCCTCAGGATTTAAACAACAAAGAGACAAATAGAGAAAAAACAAAGAGGTGGGTGTAATCAAGAATAGTGAGGGTAACAATATGAGGCAGTTGTTGCATTTCACCTGAATTATTTCTTGAAGTGCTTGAACGTTAAACATGAATGTTGGCCTGTAACTCAGGAGTTCTGTATTCAAATCTCTCCTTGGCCACAGAAACTCTTCAGAAGTGGTAACACTTCTAGAACGCGAAAAACCTACTACGGTCACCAAAAACAGGAAGCGATATGACAGTAAATGCTATACTTCCTTGCATCAGAGGCCTCACCTCAGACAATATTTGGCTCTACCTACTCAATATGACAAAAGCTTCACCTTCTATACAATAGTTGCAATGTAACTTGTAGTTTCATTTCATATTTTTACTTTTATTTTAGTTTTTTTCAGATTATTGTTGCTGATTTATGTAGTTTATATTCTGTTGTTTGTATTTTGGTTATTTAAATGTGTAACTTTGCTATATCACTTTTTTGTGGTAAACCATGTTATTTAACATCAACAGGAAACCAGCAGGAGCCCTAGGGCTCCTGCTAGTTTCCTGTTGATGTTAAATAACATAGGAGCCAAAGCAGAAAAAGAGCACCTTCTCCTCTAGGAAGGACCTGAGGCAATGTTTTACAGTGGCTCCAACTCCCATCCCAAAGAGATAGGTTAGGCAGATACACAGTCAATGGTACTGAAAGCTGCTGAATGGTCCAGTAGAATAAACAGGGACACAATCCCCTTGTCCAATTGCCACCATAGGTCATCAATAATTTCCTTACATATGTTCTGCATTACCAGAGCAGTATCTGTCCCATAACCAGGCCTGAAATTAGACTGAAATGGATCTAGATAATCAAATGTCACTAATAGGGTAGCACATCAATCAATCAATCCATCAATGTCAGTTTCCTATGTTCTGGGAACAATGAATGCCAAGGAATTAATCCTAGAATAGTGTACAAACAGGTGCCTTGATTACCACCCACCTTCAAGCATCAAATGTATTACATTGTTATTATTTAGGACTGGACCCAATCTACAGATACTCTACTAACAAACAAGGCATACATTGTAAATATAATATATACAGTGGAACCTTGACTTACATGCTGCTTGACTTGCAGCATATTTGACTTGCAGCAAGAAGGGGCCTGTTTGACTTGAGTTGCAGGCTTTGACTTACAGCTCGGAGCACTGGTGCAAGGCACCGGAATCTGGCTGCAACCATAACCCAGCATCGCAGCTGCCGCCTCCAAACTGCTCCTGTCTTCTTCCGGCAGCGGCGGCTTTGGTGAGGCCAGCTCCGAGCACCTGGAGCTGATCCTCGGCCTCACCGAAGCAGCTTCTGCTGCCAGAGGAGAAGAAGGGCCGGGAGCTTGGGGCTGGCCTCGCTGGTTAGACAGTTGACTCAGTCTTGTAAAAAATCTGGCTGCAGAAGTCTGGTCCACAATGGAAGCATTTTAGTTGGGGAGCTGTACAGTTATGGGATTCTAATGGTAAATCCGCCTCCTCTCTTTGAAGAGACATTTCATTTACATCCCCAGAAGGAATCTCGTATCCCAGTCAAATTTGTGTTAAATTGCTGTTTTCAGGGGTCTTTTTCATCTTCTGGAATGGATTAATCCACTTTCCCATTACTTTCTATGCGAAAAGTTCATTTGACTTAAGTGATGTTTGACTTATGTCTAGACTTCTGGAACGGATTAATGACATAAGTCAAGGTTCCACTGTAGTTGGTTGATTGTCTAGTTTTGTCAACATTCAAACATATATAATGAAATCTCTTTGAAATACTCCCTTGTAAGCGTACTGAATACACAGTACAAGTAATCCCCCGTTTATCGCAGGGGTTAGGAATCCAACCCAACTTGATCTGTGATAAAGGAAAATCTGTGATATGCGGATGCTGGGTCTGGTCGGGACTGGGGGGGGGCTCTCTGGGGCCTCCTACACTTATCTCGGGCCTGGCACTGCACCGAACGGGCCTCTGACAGGCTTCCTGGGCCTGTCGGAGGCCTCAGAAGTGGTTTCAGGTGATCCTGGAGGCACTGCCAGTTTTTCAAAAGTCACTTCCAGTTGGGCGGAATGGAAACCATTTCTGAGGCCTCCAACAGGCCCGGGAAGCCTGTCGGAGGCTCCAGAAGTTGTTTCGGGCAATCTGGAAGGCACTTGTTTTTTCAGAAGTGACTTCTGGTTTGCCAGAAAAGATTTCTAAGGCCTCCAATATTTATATGTGGGAGGCCCGTTTGGGGCAGCGCCAGGCCTGGGTTAAGTGCAGGAGGCCTCAAACAGGTCGAAGCAGCTTACCCCAGGGGGCTTTTCCTTTCCTATACAGTGGTCCCATGATATACTGGCAGTATATGAACCGCAAAATGGCAGAGGATGACTGTAATAAGATGTCAATTTTCTTCCTATAAAAAGTAGCAGTAGCAATCAAACTATTAACCATTATCTTCAGCCTGACATGCATGGTCTTTAGAAAAAAAATCTCATCTAACAGAACACCAATACAGCTCCAAATGTTTGGGTCACAGATTTGAGGCCTAAGAGCTATAGGCAAATTGAAGCATAGAATTAGACTTCCTTTAACTGGGCATGACTATGTTCCTAAGTAAAATCCAGCATTGTCTTGAGATCATGGGAAGGGAGACAATTAAACCCCCCCCCCACACCTTATTTGAACTTCTGTCTACAATACGGCTGCATGACAGTCCACTGGCAGACCAAACATTGGCCCTTGAACATTTGATGTTTGACAATCCTGAATTCCAAGACATATTATCAAGGACAAGAGAGAGAGTGGCTTGCTACCTTGCCCACAGAACATAGATTGAAGATAGCAAAGATTTTCTCATGTGCTCTTCTTAGCCAGCACTTCCCTCAAGCCTGAGACGCAGCCTACTCCAGCAACCATTAGCTGAGAGCATTTCATTTCTCCTTCGTGGAATGGGGATGGGAAACAAGGAACAAAGGTGTCTGTGTTCTCAGCCATGTTTCCAGGCACTGCCTGAGCTTGAGCTCTGACAGTACAACTAATACAGGGCAGGAGAAAGAGCTCCCACGCAAGTGCCAGGTGGCAAAGCTCCATCTGGCTTTCCAGTGTCTTGATGTTCAGGAGGATTGACTATGCCCTGATGCAGTCCAGCACACAAAAGGCTGCTAAGCTGGATGACACCCCCTGCAATGGATTTCCTCACCCTTCATTTAATGGGTGAAGTGTCAGGCAAGGGAGATCCAGATGTAAATTGTCACACGGCCATGAAGCTCATTGGGAGACATTGAAGTAATCCCTTATAGAGGGCCTCACCTCTCACCGGCCTGCTATGAGGTTAAAAGGAGATGTGCAGACACTCCATATACACTGCCCATAGAAACCTGAGGCAAAGGTGGAATACAAACTTATGCATTTTGTCAATCAATGCATTTTAAAATTAAATGTTATGGTCTCAACATTGAATATGTTGGTTCTTAATGTCTTTGAAACTTAAATTGGGGTGGACAATATCTGTTCCACAGCACCACTGGTACCCTTCAGCATTCCTCCAAAATGTTAAAATTTGGGGTGGGGTGGGGGGACTGGCTTCAAAATTCCCATTGTATACCACTTCTCCTACACCTCCAATTACTTGAGTTTTGGGGCACTAGAGGTGGCTTTTCAGTTTAAAAACCCAATATTTGAAAGGTTTTGTGGGATAGCAGGTGCAAACATCCAAGATAGACCAAATGGAAATTCCCCTTTTGAAACTGCCCACCCTTGCCATAGATTACTATCTGGAAATAGTATTTATTACTTGACTTACACACTACCTTTTCCCCAAAAATGAGGGCTTCAGGGTAGTTACTTGAAAGTACTGAGGGGGCAGGTCTCTTTGAAATACAGGGCATTATCTCATAAATTAAGCACTAGATGAAGTACAAGACTACAGCCTGCCTATTCAGACTCCTCTATTTAATGTGTCAATAATTTTGAGATTGCTTTGGTAAAGGAGGATTTAAATCAAATTGGTTTAAATCACTATGTAAACCACAATTTAAATTTTAAAAAGCAGTTTTTAACTGACTTAAATAAGAAATCAAATTTTGAAATTTAAATCAATTTGATTTTTTTTTAAAAAAAAAACCAAACACTGATTGTTTTATCTACCATGGCTTTGGAGACTAATTCAAGCAATATACCATGAACTCTCTTCCCTCACTTAAACAACAGACTCAGCAAAACAGTTTTTGGAAATCTGATCTCTTTGAGAATTGTCAGTACTTCAAAATTAAGCAGAAGTGGTCGGAACACATAGCTGTACTCAACATTCTCTCACAAACCAGGATTTCAAACATATCCCAGAAACAACTAAACAAGAACTGGTCATTAATTCTAAATAGCTTTAATAGTTTTGCAGGTCATTTCCAAGTTACACACATTAAAAATCAAGCCACCATATACTAGAATGTATGTGAAATACAAGCAGTCATATACAGTACCAGAATGTGTATGTATATGAACAAGAAATGTTGTTTCCAAACTGAAGTAATAGATATGTTTGCTACATAACTGCATGAACATTTAGAGTACAGGGAGAGAGTGGGATGTACTCTAGATATGAACTACAACCTCCAGCATAACATATGGTACTATTTATTAATGGGAACTGTAGTCCAAGGGCTGACTAACAACCCAAGGCTAGAACTTTTGTGGAAAATCCTACAATTTCTACTGCCAGTGAAATAACCTCCTCTTCAAATTTAACAGCTTGCTTTTTCAGTAGCAGGAACCACTGGAGTACAAAACATTATAACAGCTTCAGCCAACAGATGCCATTTTGTTTAATACTGTATATATACATTGATTTTTTGATGATGGCAACCAGTTGTCCATTATGCTTGTTTGTTCAGAATATATTTGTGCCGAGTATAAGAAGTTGGAACCATTTAACATCTTACTTCAGGAGAACAATATCATTAAGAAGTCCAGAATGAGTCTGATGCTAAATAATTCTGATTCAAAGTATCCCAGACCTATGTCTGTGAAGATTCTCAGTCGTCTAGGTGAAGTTATCTGGAAGTTCAGTCACAGCAACTGAACTACTTTTCTTGAGAGATTTAAACATTTCACTACACATCCAAGCAGCTTCCAATTTATAGTTCACCTTGATGTCACATCACCCTGGTCTGAATAAGCTCATAAATTGGACCATGCCCTGAATAGGCTCATTAGGTAAACAAGGCCTGAATAGGATCATAGGTGGACAATGGCCTGAATAGGTTCAGGTTGATATGAAATCAAGGTGAACTGTAAATTTGAGTCATAGCCACTACCTTTTCTCAGACCGACAAAGCTGCTTGGATGACTAGTGAAACGTTTTGATCTTTCAAGAAAAGAAGTCAGGTTGCCATGACTCAACTTCCCAGACCTATATAATTCAAATCTAGATCTCTGCTCTTAACTGGGACTAAAACTTCAATCATTTAAGACTCCTGAACTTGCACTGGTGGTTCCATTCTTAATTGAGAAAGTTTAGAGTAGACTCAAACAATACCAATCAATCACACTCAAGGCAGCCAATGACTGCCTTTTTTCCCCTTTAGCCTCCATCCCCTGGTTCTAATAAAAGAAAAATTAATGAATCTGTTTAGGCAACTTACCATCATATATGGATCATCCACAATGGGATAAATGTAATCTGTTGTTTGAACCAAAGATAGTCCTCCATGTCTTAAAGGGATCACACAAGTATCCATTCCAATTCCTGCAAACACAGTACAGTATTTATCAGTAATAATAATGTGTCTGACACCTTCAGAAACCAACTCCACCCCTTACCTTCCTCATTACATACAAATACCTTTCCTATGCCAAGGAAATCCAAAATCCAAAACAATCCAGAGCAACAATTGGCTCAGGCACGAGCTACCACTCACTTCACATACCTCTTACTTTTGAGGGCAATCAAAAACTTCTCAGCACGATTTAGACCTTGGGCCTAGTAATACTGTATATTGTGCAATCATCTTATTCATTTTTTAAAGATATTCAGAGCTGCTTTTGACCTCAGAAAGTCTCTTACAACATCAACTGAGTTAATGTCAAGAGTGGTCCCTGGGCTCATGAACAAATTTTAAGTTGGCAGAGCACACAGAAAACAAAATGTTCCCAGAAAATGTGCAAATTTTATGTACAACTTTTTATAAATATTATGTTTTTCCACATTTTGCAAGTTTCCAAGGCAGCTTACAATACAAAATATTAACAAATAATAATTTAGCTAGGTGCTATATTCCATTAATTTATAACCATAATGCAGCACTGTGAGGGTTCCTCTGATTGCCAGACTCCCCACCCTTTAGTATTCAATAAAGAAACGTTCTTCAACATACTAACATGTATCTTACTGACTTCTTCCACAACCGGGGAGGCACTTTCTTTCACATCAACATCAACTGTTCCAACATTTTTAACAAAAGGATTATTTTTTGAGTCTCTCGATGGGGTGAATATAGAAGAGTTCAATCCCCTTTCAGCTCCTGAGAGGTTGGCTCCCCACCAGACCCCTTCTGCGGCTCTGAGTCTGGTGTCGGTGCTGTAGTCTGCACCCTTATCTCCGTGGAGGCTTTGGGTCCACATCTCACCCAACGCCGTCCCTGTCCAGGGAAGTCCTCTCAAAGTGCCAATCCCCTCCCACAGGAGTACCTCCCGGTTCGACGTTCCTCCACTTGCACCTTAGCCATCCATTTCTCAAAGGCTATGTCTTGCCTTATTTGTTTTAGCTTTCTGTTGTATTCTCTGGCCTCCCGTTCTCCCCAATATGAGCAGCCCTTCTTGTGCGCCCGCCTTCTATAACGCTCCGCCTCCGCCTGAGGCAACATCATCTTTTCCCATCTTTTGGTGTCTGGGTCTTCCATCCAGACCCACTCCCATCCTGGGGGCAAGACGTGTGGCTTTCCCTTAACTTCCCCAAACCCCACCTCCACAGCTGTGGGTTGGTCCACCTTTCCCGCCCGTTCTGTTTCCCCAAACTGCAAAGACTCTTCGAATTTCTTTCTTGTCTCTTCTCGAGCTTTCTCTTCCCTGATCCGGGTGTTCCTTGCCTCCTCCCGTCTCTTGTTTTTCCCACCATTCAAGCCAGTTATCTTGTCTGGGTGTAGGCGGTACTCTCATTGGCTGAGCCCCTTCATCCTTCCCTGCTCCACAAGCACACACAATTAACCAAAACAGTGGATAACTTTTCAAAAGGATTTTGTTAAATGTATGGAAAAAGAAGTTTTGACATCAAAGAGCCCAAGCAGCTGACTCTCCTGAAGGCAGAAAAGCATTCCGAGACAGAGATATAAACCAGTCCTAAGCCCTACATTCCTAATTGCATTACTGAAGTCTCTCTAGGACCTTACCACAACAAAAACCACACTCATCCCAAAACCTTTAAAAATTTCACAAACTTTATCTTGAACACAATTCAGAAATAATGCAGGGCTTATAGCATGATGCTGTATGAAACATTATTTTAATACAGTACGACCCCCACATCTGCTGATTTACCAACCATGGATTCAGTTATCAGTGGTTGGTGATCAGCAGATGTAGGGGAGGTCCAAGCCAAGTGGTGAGAAGGGAAAAGGGTGGGGGGAAGAAAACTTACCAATGCCGAACCCTCCTTGCCACTGCTGCCGCACGCTGGCCACTCTCTGGAGGGATGAGGTGGGGCCTTAAAAGACCCTGCTTGCCCAACTGACCTTTGAACTTCTCGTTCAGGTCCCGGACTGAGGACGAGAAGTTTGAACTTGAGTGGGAACTTTGTAACTTCCAATCCACAGCCCAGAATCTAAGCGGGAAGTTCAAAGGCTAGCTGGCCAGGCGGGTCTTCTTAAGTCCCCATCCCACCTCTCTGGAGGGTGGCTAGCACGCAGCAAGGAGGGTTCAGCATTGGTAAGTTTTCTTTTTTTATCCCTCCGCCTCGCTGCTGCCACTGGCCAGTGGTTGGGTGTGTGGGGTGTGTGTGTGAAAGCTTTCACCCCAGCCCCCCCCGTCACCACTATTATCCTCAGATAATAGTGTTTGCTCTTATCCGTGGATTTTGCTATCCACAGGGGAGTCCTGGAACCGCTTCTACTGTACATGCAACTTCTAGTCTATTTTTATTAGAGTAACAGAAAAATTATGGAGCCACATTGCTTTATATCCAGCACTAAAATTTAATCCTAAAGTAATGGTGGGAGCCATCATTACATAGGATCTGGATTAGGACAGCATTAGCTGGTGCTAACTTGTATTTTTCCTTGTATGGTCCTGGAATGTACCCCATAATGACTTCATAACTTATGAAGAAAGAATTAATACAAAGCAGTTGCTGCCCTTATCGGTATGGTATGGGGTGAGGCTATCCTGTACAAACATAATATGCTCGACAGCACTTCTAATCTATACATAATGTCGTACATTTGACATAATTCTCATCTGCCCAAATGTGGAGGCTTTTCATAATGAGAAAGCCTTCCCATTGGACTGATCAGAATTATGTCAAATGCAGTGTGGACAATACCAAAGTGCTGTTCAGCATATTATGTTTGTACAGGGATGGTCTCACCCATATTGACAAGGGCAGCAACTACCGTGAACTAGTCATTTCTTCATAAGCAGGGAAGAAAGATGTATATCTACAAGAATGAAAGATAGCTAGTTGTATTGTTGCACAAAATGATTTGATGGAATGGTCACTGGAAGACAAGGGGGGAAAAGAGGTCCACATTCACCACATTCCCTGTATATGGACTTAACTGCGTACCAGTTCAAGGTCATACTCTTCAAACACTTTCTTATAGCCCTATTTTCTTTTCAAATCCCACAAAAAACCAGGCACCTGGTCCTCATTGCAACCCATCTAGCATTCTCCATAATTACACTAATTGCAGAACAAACTATCAGAATGATTTCTTCTTGTACATAATTTCTTCTAACCACAGTTCCACTGGCTTCCCCAAAACAAAATACAGTGGTACCTTGTATAAAGGAATTAATTCGTTCCAAATGAAATTATGTTAAGCAAATTTTCCTTTATACAAATTCCCATAGGAATGCATTGAAAATGGAGTAATCCTATTTTTATGTTGTATGGATTTCCCCCATAGGCGATTATGTTAAGCAAATTTCCCCTATCTCCAAAATTTTTTATGTTGTACAGATTTTATGTTATACAAGCTATTTGTTATACAAGGGTCCACTGTATCCAACATAACATGGAATATGGATGCATGCACAAAATGGTCATATTTAAATGTATATTTTTCAAAAAAGCTACCAAAGTTTACACTCCGTAAGAACAGGACAAAAACATACTTTTAGGAGAAAGCAGTGTACTGTACAGACAATTATTTTTAAATACATGGCCAATGTCTCAGTTGCCAATACTATTGTTAAAATATAATGTTCACCAGGAAGGCAAAAGTTTTCCAAAAATTAAAGACACTGATCTATAGAACACACTCCAGCTGAGAATTAAAAAGAATATTGTTGGATTGAAGAAACCCCAAAAAGTTAACCTTTTCATTCATCTAAAAGCCTGTTGAAGGAAGAAATGTATCTCACATCAAGAATTTGCAAGTTTTCAAACATTATAGGGCATTTTCTTTTGGCGGGGGGAATCACATAGAAACAAAAATGCACATATTCATTAGTCAGTGGTGAAAATGCAGAAATTAGGTGACATAAATACGCACAATAGGGAAGATATACTACAAATGCACACTTTTCCGTGTAAAAGACACACTCAGAGCGTCACAACTCAATACAGAACAAGGATGAGAAGAATTCAAATGTAGAATTCAACAAAATGAAACAAAACATGGAAATATTTTCAAAGGCCTATTGGTTGTACACAGAGAATAGAATCCAAACTGATAGCAATTACAAAATTCATGAAAAATGGTTCAGAAATCCATAGATGGTATATTGGAACAAGGTCTGAAACTAGTTGAAACTGGGGATCTGGCGGGCTTCCGGTTTAATGGCCGACTGCATAAGACGCTAGGGGAACACCTCCGTGGGATCCCCAGAGCGCACGGGGGGTTTAAAGAGTCTCGCGAAGGCTCCGCGGACTCTAAAAACCTCAGGGGGGTGCCCTGAGGGGTTGGGTATCGGCTGCGCCCTTTGCGGCTCTCCTCTCACCCCGATCCGGAGGGGTTGGGGAGAAGGATTGAGCCGCAGGCGCTCTCGCCATCGCTACCCCTGTGTTTGCGAAGTCTCGTTGTCTTAGCAGGAAGCCATTAGCCTCAGAGAACTCTATAAAACTGTTTCTATCGGAGGAAGAATCAGCAGAGGTTGTTAAACGGTTAATCTGAAGATAAGGACTATACCCGAAGAAACGTGAGTTGGTTTGTTTACATCGGAATCCGTTCGGAGCGTGGTGGGAAGTAAGCCGTAACTCTCCTTCGTGATGCAAATTGGAGCCGTGCGGTGGGGTGAAGAAGATATCCCTTCATTTGTGAAGTGAGTTTGAACTATTATTATTTATATTGAAGTGGAAAGAAATATGGGACTTGGGGAAGCTCGATCGTGAAGTCTGCAACTCAGAACTGGTGTTTGGAGTCACCCCCCTCTCTTTGTGAAAGGACTGAGTGAATAAAGAAGAACGTGGGGGGTGGATAAGGGGGGCAGCCCATCTTTTTTCTTGACTTTACATTTTAAAAGACACTGGCGTTTGGAGTTACTCCCCCCTTAAGGGGGAGAGTCTATATTATTTGATTTTACACTTCCAAAGACTTTGGAGAATTGACATTTGGAGTAATTCCCCCCTCCTTTTTGTGAAAGGATTGAATACTTAAGAAGAATTTGGGTGGCGGACAAGGAGGAGAGCCTGCTTTGTTTGATTTTACATTTCAAAAGACTTCACCAGAGCTGGTGCTTGGAGTTACCCCCCCTTCTTTTGAGGGGGAGCTATTTTACTTCATACTTTCATTATTTTCGGATCCTTCAGAGCCTTGTTTTTTATTTCTGGAGTTGTTTTTGTGAGCAACTTTGGAGCTATTGCTAACTGGAGTCATTGTTATTTTTTCCTTTTCAATTGGATTGGGCCACTGAAGAGGCTGAAGAAAAAGGAACTTCTCGAACTTGTAAGAACTTTGGCGGGCCTTTTTTTCTTTTTGCTTTCTTGGCTGCAGTGGAAGTGAAACTAAGTTTCTGTACGCTCTTCTGAGGCTTTCGTGAGCAGGGAACTCCATTTTCTCCTATCTGAGAGCTGTGTGGATTAGGCCGTGGAAGAGGCTGAAGAAGTTCCCTTAATTTTTCCTTTAATTTTTAATTTTTAAGGGTCTTTGTGGGTCTCTCTTTGTGTATCTGGCTGCAGCGGAAATGAAACTAAGTTATTATGTGTTTTTCTCTGAGGCTCTCTGTGGCTGGAAGGTCACACTGTAGCCAAAACAGGATAACGCTACAGCTGTGAATGTGACTGGAAAGCTCATTTCTTAGGTTGGAGTGCCATCTGGTGGATTTTAAAAATTATTGCATCTGAAACTGGTTAGGAAATTTATTTCTTATGTTGGAGCGCCATCTAGTGGATTTGGAAAATTATTGCATTTAAAATTCAATCTGAACGCTGTTTGGGGAGGGAGAGTGTTTGATTATATAGAAAAATTGATAAAATTTGATAAATTGTTATTAATTTGATATGTGGATAATTTAAAGTTAGAAAGGATAAAATGAAGTTTGAATAAGTAAATTGAATATTATTGATGGTAAATAGGTGATTATTAATCAATGGAGTATTAATTGACTAATTTGATTGGTTGAAGTTTATTATTACTTATTGATTGAATTAATTTCAATTTGTGATTAAATTGTGCTCCATTGGAATAGAAGTCAATTAAAATTGAGATGGCAGGAGAGAAGGAGAAGAAGAAGATGACACCCTTAACACAGAGAAGAGATTCCAGACAAGAGGAGGGTAAAGAATGGGAAGGACTAATGATACACATAAGGAGAGAATTTGAAAAAAGCGAACAAAGTATGGACAAGAAGTTATCAGAACTAAAGGAAGATATGCAGAAACAAATTAAAGAGGCAGTTGGGGAACTGTCAGCTCAAGTGAAGGATTTAACGGTGAAAACAAAGAGTATAGAAGCTAAAGTGAAGAAAGTGCAGACAGAGGTTAAACAATGCAGAGAAGAAACAGAGAGGAATAGAATAGGAGTGTCAGAAGTAGAGACCACACAAATGAAATTGGCTGAGGAGCTTGCTTTTCTTGAAATGAGGCAAAGGCAACAGAATCTTCGTTTTCGCTTGATACCATGGGAGGAAGGAGAAGATATTAAGGCCAAAGTAATAACTGAACTTGCGAAGTGGCTTGGGTGGCAAGAATAAGAAGTAGCTGGTGCAATCTCCCAAGTGTTTAGGATAGCAGTCAGATCAAAGAAGTTGAGAACGAAGAAGACACCAGGTGATGTTATTGTGTCAATGACATCTATGGCCGTGAGAGATAGAATCCTGAAACACAGTTATGATAACAGATTTGTGATTGAAGGACAACAGATCTTGATATATAAGGAGATCCCTCTTTATTTCCTGAGAAGAAGAGGAAGTTATAAACCTCTGGCAAAAACGTTGAGAAGAAATGGTCTGAGATTTCGTTGGGAGTTTCCGGAAGGCCTATCCTTTATTTACAAAATGAAGAGATTTAAAGTAACATCTGAGTTGGAGATAGGCAAATTTCTGAGAAAATACGGAGAAGAGCTTGGGTACAGGAAACCATCGAAAGAGGGTGATAGATTACCTGAGGAGAAGGAGGACCAAGGTTCAAGACGAGGTGAAGGTGAAGAAGAAGAGGAAGAAGAAGAGGAGTTAGAACTCTCTGATGAGGAAGAAGGCAAAGCCGACTTAGCTATGGCCAATATTTGAATAGAGACTGACAAAAATATATTTAATTTGAAATCTGCAATGGCGTTGAGAGTATTAACATGGAATGTAAATGGTCTGAATGAAAAGACCAAGAGAAATAGAATTACGCATTTATTGAAGAAAGAAAACCTAGACCTGATTTGTCTGCAAGAAACACATATTGCAACGAAACATATGAAGATTCTAAAAAACAAAATTTTGGGACAAGAATTTGTATCGTCTGATAAATTGAAGAAAAGAGGAGTGGTGATATATGCAAAACATAAATTAGAACCTAAGTTGATAATGAAAGATGAAGAGGGAAGATTTTTGATGGTGCAAATTACTTGGCAATCTGAAAAATTTCTCATTGTAGGAATTTATGCGCCAAATGAAAGGAAACTAGAATTTTATAGAGATCTAGAACAAAGATTGTTAGATTATACGGATGAAAAACTCTTTTTGATGGGAGACTGTAATGGAGTAATGATGCCGGATCTGGATAGATCCCAGAAAAAGAAAGGCTCAGAAGGGAAATTACCAAAATCTTTTTTTGACTTAGTTGAAAACTTTGGATGGACCGACATTTGGAGATTGAGACACCCAATAGAGAAACAGTTTACCTTTTTCTCTGAACCAAATCAGAGTTGGGGAAGAATCGATTACATATTTGTTCCTAACGATATCTCACATAGAGTGACGAAAGTGGAAATTTTACCTAAAACGATCTCAGATCATAACACAATCGTGATGGAAGTTAAAACAAAACTGCAAGGATTATACCGCTGGAGACTGAATGAAAGTTTACTGGACGAGACAGAGACTTTGCAAATAGCGAAAAAAACTTTTAGAGATTATTTGAAAAATAATTGGAGAAGAGAAACACCAACAAATTTTGTATGGGATGCGAGTAAAGCTGTTATGTGAGGCCTCTTTATTCAGAGAAATTCGTACCAGAAGAAACAGAAAGAAAAAAAGAAATATGAGATCTTAAAAGAAATGGTGGAGACAGAGAAGAAACTGGTGGAAAAGCCAAAGGAACAGAAATGGATTCAAAAATTAAAGATGCTCCAAACTCAGTTGTCAATGGTTATCAATCAAGAAATTGAGTGGAAGGTTAAGATGATGAGACAAAGAAATTTTGAATCGGCAAACAAAGTAGGGAAACTGTTGGCTTGGCAGCTTAAATGGAAGCAAAAACAAAAGGTTGTGAACAAATTAGTAGTAGATAAGAAATTAGTGGAAGATCCAAGAGAAATTGTAAAGGTGTTTCGGAATTTTTACAGAGATTTATATATGAAGAAAAAAGAGGATCCGGAGCAGATTGATAGATATTTAAGAGAGAACGGATTGAAAAAAATCTCAACAAACCAATTGTCGATGTTGAGTGAGAAAATTACCCCACATGAAGTACAAAGTGCAATAGAGAGGGCGAAAACTGGAAAATCACCGGGTCCAGATGGTTTGACTGCAAAATATTATAAAAAATTGTCAGAAGAAATGTTACCAATAATGGTGGAGGTGATGAATGAAGTTTTAGAAAAAGGAGTTATACCTAATACCTGGAAGGAGGCGTATATAACACTGATCCCAAAGGAGAATTCAGACGTGACAGATGTCAAAAATTATAGGCCCATTTCCCTTTTGAACGGAGATTATAAATTATTTGCTGATGTTTTGGCCAATAGATTAAAAAGGGTTTTAAATGAATTGCTACACAAAGACCAAGCGGGGTTTCTTCCTGGCAGACAGATGAAAGATAATATGAGAAATATAATTGATATAATAGAATATCTAGAAGTCAGGAAGGAGAAACAAGCTGCTTTGATATTTATCGATGCTGAAAAAGCCTTTGATAATGTTTCTTGGCAATTCATGAAGAAGAATTTGGAATATATGGGAGTGGGAACAAAGTTTTGGAATGGTGTTAATGCAATATATAAGGAACAGAAAGCAAGTTTATTGATTAATAATGTGATAACAGAAAGTTTCCCGATTGGGAAAGGTACAAGACAAGGGTGCCCACTGTCTCCATTGTTATTTATTACTGTACTGGAAGTATTGTTAGTTAAACTGAGAGACATGGTGATAATTAAAGGTATAAGTGTGGGGGATAAGGAATATAAACTAAAAGCGTTTGCTGATGATTTGGTTTTGACGTTAGAGAATTCAAAAGAAAGTATTATTGAGGTGATGAAGGTAATTGAAGAATTTGGTAATCTAGCCGGCTTTAAACTGAATAAGAATAAGACGAAGGTCCTATTGAAAAATGTAACAAAGAAAGACTGTGAAGAATTTGAAAAACTGTCTGCTCTCTCAGTTGTGAAAAAAGTTAAATATTTGGGAATTAATTTATCTCTTACGAACTTAAATCTCTTTGAGGATAACTATAATATGGTTTGGAATTCGATTAAGAGAGATTTGGAAACATGGAATAGATTGAATCTGTCGTTGATGGGAAGAATTTTGGTGATAAAGATGAACGTGTTACCAAGGTTGCTATTCTTATTTCAAATGATCCCAATAATCAGAGGGATAGGCCATTTTAAGGAATGGCAGAAGACATTGTCTAAATTTGTCTGGCAAGGTAAAAGACCTAGAATAAGGTTTAAATTATTAACAGATGCCAAGGAAAGGGGAGGATTTGCCATGCCAGACTTGAGATTGTATTATGAAGTGGCCTGTCTCGGCTGGATAAAAGATTGGATTACTTTAGTCGATGAGGATCTTTTGGATTTAGAAGGTCATGATAATAGATTTGGTTGGCACACTTATCTTTGGTATGATAAAGTGAAAGTACATAAAAGTTTTATGAATCATGTAATCAGAAAGTCACTACTTCAGGTCTGGGAACGGTTGAAACCTTTATTAGAGAGACACACCCCGAGGTGGTTATCCCCGACTGAAGCATCGGCGATCAAGAGGAAAGATATAGAAGGAGTGGGGATCACATATGGGGATGTGTTATTTTTCTCAGAAAAAGGTCCTAGACTGAAGTCTTATGAAATGTTAAAAGAGAAGTTAACAGGTTGGTTCCAGTACCATCAGCTACATGACATTTTTCAGAAAGATAGAAGGATGTCTGGGTTTGGAGAGAAGGAATCTAAGTTTCAAACCATAATCATGGGCCCAAAAAAGAAATTGCTGACTAGATTATATAATTTCTTGTTGGAGTTGAACCTAAAAGATGAACAAGTCAAAGAATGTATGATAAAATGGGCTATGGATCTGGGTCACAATATTGAGTTAGATGTGTGGGAAAGATTGTGGAAAAAGAACATGAAGTTTACCGCATGTACTTTGATAAAAGAAAATCTGTTGAAAATGATGTATAGGTGGTATATTACTCCAACGAAATTAGCAAAGATGTATAGGATGAAAGATGATCATTGTTGGAAATGTAAAGAGAAACAAGGTGATTTTTATCATATGTGGTGGACCTGTGAGAAAGTGAAAGAGTATTGGGCACTGATATATGACGAACTCAAAAAGATGCTAAAGTGTACATTCCCAAAACGACCTGAATTTTTTTTTGTTAGGGTTGGTGGACAATGAAATTAAAGGAGCAGATAGGACTCTATTTTTATATGCAACAGCAGCGGCACGAATGCTCCTGGCACAGAACTGGAAGACAACGTATATACCGTCTTTGGATGAATGGAGGGCGAAAATATTGGACTTTGCAGAGATGGCCAGACTGACGTGCAGACTGAGGGATCAAGACAACCAGAGGTTCCAAAAAGACTGGCAAAAATTTAAGAACTACATGGAGACTTATTGTAAGGAATTAAAGACTCTTACCGGATTAGGGTAGAACTCGAAGGATTACTACTTACTTTTAGAATCTTTTTTATAAGTATATAAAAGGGGTTTGTTAGAAAGGAAGGCTAGGAGATGAATAACGTTAAAACCACGTGAAGAACAGAGGGAAGCCTAACTTTAGTGATAGATTGATTTTGTATTGTTAACGTTTTGAATTTGATTTTCTTCTGTATATTAAAATTTCCTAATAAAAATGTTTAAAAAAAAAAAGAAACTGGGGATCTGGAACCCCTCAAGCTACGCTACTGGGGGGATAAATGTTTCCAAGGATAGCACCTGTGGTAAAGCAGAAGGATACGGATATTGTTCCCGTACATCAGAGGAATGCTGGCTATTCCAGGGAAGGGGTAGTAGTAGAGAGAACAATGGTATTTGACTAGCAGCATTTGGGAATAGACCAGAACAGTAAAGCAATAAGAAAAGTCCTGCTGGGCCAGAACAGGCCACAGATCCAGCTTCTTGTTCCCCAGGCAGCTGCCAAAAAGTTCAGAGGTGTCACAAAGAAAGAACACATCTCCTCCTGCTGCTCCCCAGGTGTTTGGTAGCACACTATCCAGAAGCATGGAAGACTTAAAGCCACTTAAAAGAAATATTTTCCATGAATTTGTCAGTTATTCTTACTGAGCCATCTAAAACACTAATAATCGCATCCTGTAGCATAGGAAGACATAATTTAATTATCTAATACCTGAAGCACTTTCTGTTCTGAATGTCCAGATGATCAGTTTTATGGGTTGATGGCAAAATTCTACTATGTGTGAACAAAAACAGTCTTATCTGTTTCCCCTGCACCATGTGTAACTCCGTGTGCTGCTTTTACAGAGAAAAGAGCCCCAAATGTTGTAGCCTTTCATTAATTTACCAGAGCTTCACCCTTCTGATATTTTTAGCTGCTCTCTTCAGCATCATTTCCAGTTCTATGGGGTTTTTATTTCTCAATTTTTCTCCATTTGAAAACATTACTACTAATGGACCAACCAGAACCAGCCAGCCAATATTCAAACTGGGACATCCTGTAAGTTGATAAAGTGCATAAAATAGTTGAAGTTTAGTTTTGTTTCTCATAGAACTTGTAATATTTTCAAAGCTTCTAGACCAAGGGTGTCCAAACTTTTTGCAAGGAGGGCCAGATTTGGTGAGGTAAAAATGTTTGTGGGCCGAATATTCAGCCTGAAAGGGGGGGGGGGAGAAAGACCATGGGCGTGTGCGTATCTGCAGCAGCTGCAAATGCTCCAGTTTCAAGGCACCCAAGGGCTTGGCGGTTGTTGTATGGCCCGCCCACTGCTCGCATATGCTGCCCTCCCTTGCAAGGAGGTGGCAACGACACTGCAGCAACAGAGCCAGGGGTGAGTAGGCAGGGCAGGTGGATAGGGGGACAGAGGGAGGCAGGGAGGGCTGGCAAGCTATAAAACTGCAAAGTGAGGTTTCCAGATGGCACAGGGAGGGGGTGGCCGGTGGGGATGAGTGACAGGCTGAGCCAGCTGGGAAAAGAGGCTGAGGGCCACTCAAAATTTTAAAACGGGCCGCAGTTGGCCCCTGGGCCGGACTTTGGACATGCCTGTTCTAGCCACTCAGAGAGCTACGTAAGATCCTTTCTCTTTCTGGTCACAGAGAATTAAAATCCCATCTAAGAAAACAGAATATTCTTGCCCAGAAGTATATTATTTTGTAATTACACTATGCCCCATTTCAATTTTGTTGGCCACTCATTCAATTTGGAGGAATCCCTCAGGACCTCTTTATGTAGTTTCACCATCCTTGACATTATTTCGAAAACATGCCAACCTTTCTGTTCTCCCTTAACTCCTTGTGGACTCCAGTGGACTCCTTGAGGACAGGGCTGTGGAGTTGGAGTCGGAGGAAATTTTGGGTACCTGGAGTCAGAGTCGGAGGTAAAAAAAACTTAGAGGAGTCGGAGTCGGAACATTTATCTACCGACTCCACAGCCCTGCTTGAGGAGTCCACTTAGTTGTTCCATTCTGAAATCTGGTTATTATTCCTCTTGTACACTTATTCTTCAATCATTAATTCTTAACAAGAGCTTTCCTCTTACATCACAACTGCTAAGTTCATACGTAACTACTGGTAAGGAACTTTGTCAGAAACTTTTCTTATGTCCAAGTCCAACTCAAAAAATTAGAATATTGTGCAAATGTTCATTTATTTTGGTAAGTCAAATCAAATGGTGAAACTAACGGTGAAACTAATATATGAGATCATCATCATTGGCATCCTTCAGTCTCGAAAGACTATGGTATCATGCGTGGAGCAGAGATCCTAAAAACAACACCTAGTGTGACTAAATAGACCAATTCGGGAATGGCAGTCTCTACCGCACTGGGGGCAGATGTATTCTGTTTCTTGCCTGGTCCTCGAGTTTCGTTCTTTCCGTGCCTGTCTCTTTTCCTCTGCCTGATGGACAAATGCCTCTTTAAATTTATGTAGACCATGCTGTATCTCTTGCCTCCAGACAGTGCGATCGGAGGTCAGGGTTTCCCAACTGTTGAGGTCCATTCCCAAGGCCTTCAGGTCCCTCTTACAGATATCCTTATACTGCAGCTGTAGTCTCCCTCTGGGGTGCTTTCCCTTCATTAGTTCTCCATATAGAAGATCTTTTGGGATCCGACCGTCATCCATTCTCACAACGTGTCCAAGCCAGCGTAGGCGTCACTGTTTCAATAAAGTGTACATGCTAGGGATTCCAGCTCGATTCAGGAGATCCCGCAAACACTTCACCTGTACCTTAGACTTTGCTCTCAATCTAGAGAGGTTAATATATGAGATAGACTCATTACATGCAAAGTGAGATATGTCTAGCCTTACTTTGGTATAATTGTGATGATTTTGCCGTACAGCTTATTAAAACTCCAAATTCACAATCTCAGAAAATTAGAATAGTGTGAAAAGGTTCAATATTCTAGGCTCAAAGTGTCCCACTCTAATCAGCTAATGAATCCATAACATCTGCAAATGGTTCCTGAGCCTTTAAATGGTCTCTCAGGCTGGTTTAGTAGGAATCACACTCATGGGAAATACTGCTGACCTGATAGTTGTGCAGAAAACCATCATTGAAACCCTCCATAAGGAGGGAAAGCCCCAAAAGGTACAGACTGCAAAAGAAGTTGGATGTTTCCAAACTGCTGTATCAAAGCATATCAATATAAAAGTATGTGGAAGGGGAAAGTGTGGAAGAAAGAGGTGCACAAGCAGCAGCGATGACCGCAGCCTGGAGAGGAATGCCAGGAAAAGGCCATTCAAAAATCTGGGGACTTTCACAAGGAGTGGACTGAGGCTGGAGATAGTGCATCAAGAGCCACCACACAGAGATGGATGCTGGACATGGGCTTCAAATGTTGTATTCCTCTTGTCAAACCGTACCTGAACACTGTCGCTCAGTGGTCCAAAAGTCCTCTTTTCTGATGAGAGCAACTTTTGCATCTCATTTGGGAACCAAGGACCCAGAGTCTGGAGGAAGAATGGAGAGGCACACAATGCACAATGCTTGAAGACCAGTGTGAAGTTTCCACAGTCTGTGTTGATTTGGGAGCCATATCATCTGCTGGTGTTGGTCCACTGTGCTTCAGTCAATGCAGCCGTCTACCAGGAGATTTTGGAGTACTTAATGCTTACTTCCACAGATGAGCTTTATGGGGATGCTGACTTCATTTTCCAACAGGACTTGGCACCTGCCCACACTGCCAAAAGTACCAAAACCTGGCTCAATGACCATGGGTTTACTGTGCTTGATTGGCCAGCAAACTCGCCTGACCTGAACCCCGTAGAGAATCTATGGGGCATTGCAAAGAGAAAGATGAGGGACATGAGACTGAACAATGCAGTGGAGCTCAAGGCTGCTATTGAAGCGTCCTGGTTTTCCATAACAACTCAGCAATGCCACAGGCTGACAGCATCCATGCCATGTCACATTGAGGCAGTAATTGATGCAAAAAGGGCCCAAACCAAGTACTGATTACATATGCATGCTTATACTTTTCAGAGGCCCGATATTGTTCTATTTCCAATCCTTGTGTTATTGATGTCATGTAATATTCTAATCTTCTGAGTTTGTGAATTTGGGGTTTTCATAAGCTGTATGCAATAATCATCACAATTATACCAAAGTAAGGCTTGACATATCTCGCTTTGCATGTAATGAGTCTATCTCATATACAGTATTAGTTTCACCTTTTGAGTTGACTTACTGAACTAACTGAACATTTTCACGATTTTCTAATTTTTCACCTGTACACTCTCTACTGGACCATGGTTACGGACACCCTTTCTGACATCCTCCAAGATGTTTGCAAGATTTAGAAGGCAGGCTTATCCTCTCCTTCTACTACAAGCAAAGTCTTCTTTTTTTGTACAATGGAGAATTTTATCCTTAGTAATATTTACTATCAATTTATCCAGAAGAAATGATAAGCTAACTAGCTAGCTGAACTTGACCAAGCATTTTCTGATATGTGATGTCATCAACCTTATCCAATTTGTGAAGGTAAGCTAACATATATGAGACAGCCACAACACACCAATCACAACCCCTTTCCGTGGACACAGTACATAATCCTGGGACTTTCTCCCGCTATGTATCTTTTTGTTCTGAAATGATTATTTCAAATGCTTAATAACATTTCACTATTTCACAGTGTGAACCAAATACAGCAATACCTTGTTTTACAAGCATAATTCTTTCCGGGGACATGCTTGTACATCAAAACATTCTTATATCAAAGCAAATTTCCCCATAAGAAATAATGGAAACTCAGGCAATTCGTTCTGAGGTCCCATAGACCAGATAATGTACACACAAAATGCCAAAATTCACAAAAGAAGTTGGCTAGAAGTCCACGTCCACACCATGGTTTAGGTACCTGGCTGCAGAATCTGCTCTGCCTGGGACTAACAACTGAATTTTACTCTATGCTTTTACTGTGACAATAATAAAATACAGTTTATAGCCCTATACACACTGGACTAGCTGCCCCATGACTAGAAATGATTTGAAAGTAAGAAAGATTTTCAAAACATATTTAATAAAAATATAAAGAAAAATAAAGCAACCCCTTAACCGGCGCTCCCTCTTGAAAACGTTCCTGGCTCGTTCAAAGGGAAACCTCCATTCCTCTCTCCTCCCTCTGCTTTGGAGGCTGCCTGAAACAGCAGGGGGAGGGAGAGCCACCATTGGCTCATGTGAGATCACGTGACCTGCTCCAGTTTCTTGTAGTAGAAGAGAAATTTAAAAGAAATGTTTGCGTATCTTGCAAAAATGCTCTTAAACCAAGTTACTCATAAACCAAGGCATGACTGTACCTTATTCCCCAACAACTAACTCTTATACCCCTATGATCTAATACTCACCCAACCTTGGCATTACGGCTCCCAAAAACTGTTCATCTTCTTGGAAGTGATTTTCTTGTAGAGATTCAAGCAGCTTCTGCAAAATGTCCTGAGGCACTTTACAACCAGTGCCTTTAAGTTCTGTGAATCGAGTTAGTCGAAAGCTCTTGTCAAGTTCATAACTCTCTGGATTAAAGGACTCCCGAACAGACATGATGGTAACTCAGTTAAGCAGCAGGAACTCTTCCTCTTCTGTATGCAATATGATGGCTTGTTTTCTCGTAGTTAGCCTAGTTTAAAGGAGATGGGAGTGTAAGACCATATTTAATCATTTGATAACATATTGCAAAGCTGAGAACAACACAACACATTTCTGCTGTTTCTACCTTATTTCCCCTACCCCTTCTATATAAAAATCTGAACTGTTGCTATGAACTGCACCAATGAACAGATAAAAGCCATATTTCTAAAATTTTCCAGGTCTGCACATTTTTAAAACAGGCAATATTTGTTTCTGTATAGGCAATCCCCACACAAACTCTTTATAAGAAAGATTTTCCTCCCTGCCCATCTTTTTATTTTCTGTCCTATCTTTTCAGATTATAAACGTGAAGGGCAAGGAGAGGGTTTTTTTTAGCTGATATGAAAGCCATTCTGAAAGAAATAATGACATGGGTTTAGCCGGTTTTCAAAAGTTTCTACAGTACTTTATATTGCAGCATAGTAATTCAGTGAAGACTTAATCCTTAGAAATGTCAGTAAGGCCTAAGTGTGTTTGACTGTGGACTGGGAATACAGTAATACTTAAACTATTGTATAACATATAATTCATAAATGGAAGTTTTTGTAAGTTCTTCAGACTCAAGTAGAGATTTTTTAATATCCAAGATTAAGGGCTATTCACAGAGGGCTAAATCCAATGTTAGCCCAGCTAAGGCAAACTTGTGAGACGTATGGGATTTGGTGTGTGTGTGTGTGTTGTGCATTACAGTCGTGACTGACTCTTCATGACTCCATGTCCATGGAGTTTTCTTGGTGGAGTGGTTTGCCAGTTCCTACTCAGAGTCTGGTTTATGTAGGGTCCATTGATTTTGACAGGTCCCCTATTGTTGGAGCAGACAGTGGATTTAGTATTCTTTGTATTCTTCTGACTTGCTACAACTGAACCAAATTTTCAGAATGGCAACACTAACACAAAGATAGTTCTAGAGTGATGTGCCAAAACAGTAAATGGACTGTTTTGAAGTTGAGTTTATTATTAATGGTCAAACACCAGACAAAGGTTACATTTCAAATGGACTGAACATAACAATATCAACATCTAGTACTTCTAGAAGTGCAAGAAAACTATATATTTTGATCTTACTTCTTTATAGCACTACACCATCTTGAAAGGACAAAGTATACGTTACAATGGATACAATAAGAAATTACCTTATGAAACTGTTCTGCCAGTTTATAGAACCAATTAAATGCTGTCCTGGAGGGTTGAAAAAGAGGAAGGTCTACTGGAAGGGGTATTACAGCAACCTGATGCCACCCCCAAAAGCCTGTTTCCTAGTCAAGTCCTTTCTAAAGCACACAATCCTAGTTATCTCAATGGCTGGCTCTCTAGAAATCTTCTACTATCATCCTGGTTCTTAGTACGTACACAGACAGGATTGTATAGGTAAAAGTTCTCATTCTGATCACTTTCAAGGTGGTCGGTAGAGTGGTTCATGGTTAAATCTAACATTTACATCTGTACACTAATCACTACAATTTGCAAAAAAAAAAATGGATTGGTTGGATTTTCAAGTGCCCACTGACATCCAGGCAGCTGCATTCCACAGCAACCAAAACATGTGTAGACCATCTTCTGAAGTAATGCACAGAGTACACTATATTAATCTACTTTGGAGGTACTGTAATCAAAGTCCAACTGCTCCAGGCAGCACCAATTCTTGAATAAAAACTGTGGCTCTTAGAAAACACTCTTCGCCAATGCTGCCACCTTGTCATAATCAGAGTGAGAAAAGTCCAGAGATGCATTCAAAGCCGCAAACGTGATCCTTCAGACAACATACTACCTGATCTTTAAAAAGTCATTTGAATACTCAAATAGAAAAGGCTTGTGGAGCACAGCTTTCTTCCAAATTTTCAGTTTGTGCATGCTACACAGATAGTCAGTTTTGTGACTGGAGTTTTAACTGAGACTGGAGAGTGAGTGGAGTGAAACTGAGACTTGGGAGACACAGATTCAAATCCTTAATTAGCCAATGAAGTCATTGGGTGAACTTGAAGTATTCATAGTCTTTCAGCCCAACTTACCTCACAGGCTAGTTGTGAGGATAAAATGAAGAGAGCCATTTACTTGAGAAAATGTGGAATCCAAGAGTAACCAAAAAGAAATTGACTATAATATTATTCTAAATCTATTACCAGAAACAATGAGATTCTACAAATTACACCAGACAAATTATTGTTGTTGTTGGCAATATAACGGGGTACTTATTTTGCACACTACTGTAACTTACAGGGAGAGAACTCAAATAAGATTGTTTTCTCAAAGGCAGCAAAAACCAGACTTTTTCTCCAGTACCATAGGACTCCCCATCTGCCAATAATGGGTCCTATGATGCACCACAGATGTCTGAACCCTTAAATTGCAATAAACCCTATATCCAACAAACAAAGAGGTGGGGCAAAAGCTACAAATCATATGGGGCTGTGGCAAACTGTGGATAACTGAAACCGCAAATACCAATCCCATGAATACATGGGCTCTACTCTGTACAGGAAGGGTAGATCCCTCCTGTAAGTTGCTCCCATGTCACAATTCCACATGTGAAATTGAGGAAACAATAAGTTAAATCTCCTTCCTGACATCATATTTCAGATCTTTCCCAATCTTATGTCCCTACCCAAAAGGAAAGTCCCATTGGTCAGGATCTAATAGAATACTTCACTGGATTTTGTGGTTTCCTCAAAAAACAAGTTACAGGTATCTTCCTTGAGCTTCCTGTGCACCCTAAAAGCCCGAACTTGAAGACTAAAAATCTTGCTGGAGCCAGTTTGGGAGTGGTCACAAAGGACTTCATAAAGCAAATAAATAAATGAAGCAATACGAGAAGGAAACAAAGTTCCAAATTCACTTGTGTGGAATACAGTACAATACCACCAGATCTTGTCCACTGAGATTAATGAGACCTATTTCTAGATAAATCAGTCCTAGACTGCAGTCTGAATAATATATACAATTAAAACTGTACTGGGGGGAAATCACTCTGGGCAGTATTTAAAATCACCTGACTTCCCCAAAAAAATCTGCCTAAAAGAAAATTGCAATTGGAAATTGAGGGAGAGTACCCAACCGCATCAATGGCAGTGCAAATCCATGCAATCAGGCACTGAGATGAACAGGACATAAAATGCTTAACTTCCACATTCATCATCAGTCTTTAAGGGGAAATCAGTTGAATCCTGCTACCAATCAGAAACTAAACTTTTAAAAATGTTTCCTTTTCCTTCCATTCCTGAAAGATGTATACATTTCCGTAAGGCAAAAGTTAGGCCAAGGAAAGTAGAAGAACCATTTACCTCTTGGATATACAAAGGGTGAGGGAACCCATTCCACCCACCCGGCTTCCTATCACATTGTAGAGAGAGAAAGGAGAGAAGCAGATAAAACAAAGATGCACAATTTAAGACCCAGTATAAGAAATATGCATCTTCCTTTTCTCTGATTTAAAAAAAAATCTAAAAGGAAGCAGAGAGACCACTGATAGATTTCAATAAACCACAGGGCTTTGAAAACTGCCTTCTGTAATGCTATTTCACAACTCTGAGGTCGCCTAAGTAAAATCATAGTTTTGCCCTCCCCCCCCTTTTTTTTTTGGCAAAAAAGCCACCACCAGCTGCACGGAGAGCCCTGGGAGCAGAAATGCTTCAGGTAGGCCGACAGGGGATCTAGCCCCGAAGTCCTCAGGCTCCAGCCACGTGGGGGCAAAACTCCACGCCGCCTAAGTAACCGAATGGGGCATCCATGTCCTGGAGCGCTGAGGCGAGGGAGGCAGGAAGCCGTAGCCCTGGGACACCTTAAATTCCCAAGCTGCCTGCCTTATTTAAATAGCAAGGTCCTGTAACAGCAGCAGCAGCAGCAGCAGCGAAAGCCAGGAGGCTCTCCGCTGGCAGCCACTCGGGAGCCTCCCGCCAAACAGCCCCGCGTGCCCGCCTTCCTTCCACCCAACCTACTCGCTGCTGCCGCACGCCTTCCATCGCTCCCCCAAACCTGGACCGGGTGTGGAACGGCCGCAACCACCACGCCCCCCCTCTCCCGACCCCCGCCAGCCAAGGAAGGAGAAAAGGGGGTGGTGGGGTGGGGGCCGCGCCTGTGCTTTTGAATGCCTCTCATCAGGCAGCGTGGCTTTGCTTTTAACCCTTCGAGGCGCGCGAAGGCCCCGCCGAGAAAAAAAACTTAAAGGCAAAGACAAAAGGGGGGGGGAGAGAGGCAGGCGCTTCTAGGAAGCCGGCAGAACGTTCCCGGGAACCGCCGCTCGCCAGGCTGGATTCCTCCCTCCTGCTTCCTCCCCCTCCCCGCAGCTCTTTGGCCCCTTCTCAAAGAGGAGGAATCCCGGATCACGCGCCGGAGTCCAGGCAGCGGCGGGAAGGCGGGAGCGCACGCGCGCGCGCACTCTCCTCCCTCCCTCTCTCTCTCTCTCTGCCCCCCTCCCCCGCCATCCTTACTCAGCGGCAGCCCGGGAAAGAAAAAAAAAACATGTCGGCTGGTGAAAAAAATTAACCCCTTCCTCGCTGGGCGCGGGCAGTATTTTTAATTTTAAAGCCGCTCCTTTGGGCCACACAGCGGCCTAAAGCCATCCTTCTTGCTTGGCTCCCTCCCTCTCGCTTCCTTCCTTCCTTCCCTCCCCCCCGACACACACACATGTGCACGCTTGCAGGCGCGTCCATTAAAACGGGCAGGCGGACATTTTAGGCTCTGCCGAGTGGGATTCGGGGCCCCGGAGGAGCGGGGGCGCGTTCCCCTTTAAGCCTCCCTCTCTCTCCCCCCCTCCCCCGTCTTCGCCCAGAGCTTCCCTCTTACCGTCTTCCCTCGCTCCGCGCGCGCGCCGGCCCGCCCGCCCGCGAACGGGGCTCCCCTCCTCCTCCTCCTCCTCCTCCTCCTTAGCCCAAAATCAGCCAGCCAGCCAGTCCCACAATGCACCGGGCGTCTGGCCGGCCAGGCTTTCTCTGTCTCCCCCCCCAGCGCCGCCTCAACGGGTGGGGGGCCGCCGCCGCCTTCCGGCAATGAGAGGGTTAATCCCCCCACCTCTTCAGCGACCACTCCCGCCCCGCCCGCAAGGGAACCTGAAGGAGGGGGGGAGGAACGATAACGGCCGGTACCTGCCTTTAAGGGGAGGGCGCTGCGCGGCCCGCGTGCGCACTGGCGCGAGAGCTTCGGCGGTTGCCATGCCCTTAAAAGAAAAAAAGGGGGGAGGAGAAGAGGCACGTGGAGGTTCGTTTCAAAGCAGGAGGCGAGAGCGCGAGGCCCACCGATGCTGCCGCCGCCTCAGTGAAAGCCGTTGCCGGAAAAGATGGGTGTGAGGGGTGGACACTAGTTAGTGGGGTGGCCTTCCCTCCTCCCCGTGGCCACTCGGGCTTGAGGATGCTCCGGAGGAGCTCGGAATGCACCATAATAATAATAATAATAATAATAATAATAATAATAATAATAATAATAATAATAATAATAAT